>CAUYPK010092956.1:0-10985 GCA_963574355.1 Loris lydekkerianus | reverse complement strand
CTAACAAGCTATCTTATGGAATTGCAAAAAGAAGAACAATCTAAGCCTAAACCTAGCAGAAGAAAAGAAACCTCCAAATTTAAATCAGAGATCAATGAAATTGAAAACAAAAGAATCATTCAGAAAATTAATGAAACAAGGAGTTGTTTTTTTGAAAAAATTAATAAAGAACCTTTGGCCAGACTAACTAGAAATACACAAGTAAAATCTCTAGTAACCTTAATCAGAAATGATAAAGGTGAAATAACAACCGATGCCACAGATATACAAAAGATCATCTCTGAATACTACCAGAAACTCTATGCTCAGAAATTTGACAATGTGAAGGAAATGGATCAATATTTGGAATCACACCCTCTCTCTAGACTTAGCCAGGAAGAAATAGAGCTTCTAAACAGACCAATTTCAGGCACTGAGATTAAAGAAACAATAAAAAACTTCCAACAAAAAATGCGCTGGTCCAGATGGCTTCTCCCCAGAATTCTATCAAATCTTCAAGGAAGAGCTTATTCCTGTATTGCAGAAATTATTCCAAAAGATTGAGGAGGAAAGAATCTTCCCCAACATGTTCTATGAACCAAACATTATCCTGACACCAAAATCAGGAGAAGACCCAACTATAAAGGAGAATTTCAGACCAATTTCACTCATAAATATAGATGCAAAAATTCTCAACAAAATCCTAGCCAATAGATTACAGCTTATCATCAAAAAAGTCATACATCATGATCACGTAAGTTTCATCCCAGGGATGCAAGGCTGGTTTAACACATGCAAATCCATAAACATTATCCACTATTGTAACAGAAACAAAAATAAAGAACATATGATCCTCTCAATAGATGCAGAAAAAGCATTCGATAAAATCCAGCACACTTTTCTAATTAGGACACAGAAGAGTTTAGGCATAGGTGGCACATTTCTGAAACTGATTGAAGCTATCTATGACAAACCCACAGCTAATATTTTATTGAATGGAGTAAAACTGAAATCTTTTCCTCTTAGAACTGGAATCAGACAAGGTTGTCCTCTGTCACCATTACTTTTCAATATAGTGCTGGAAGTTCTAGCCAATACAATTAGGCAAGACAAGGAAATAAAGGGAATCCAAATGGGAGCAGAGGAGGTCAAACTCTCCCTCTTTGCTGATGACATGATCTTATATTTCGAGAACTCCAATGACTCAACAACAAGACTCCTGGAAGTCATCAAAAAATACAGTAATGTCTCAGGATATAAAATCAACGTCCACAAGTCAGTTGCTTGTGTATATGCTAATATCAGTTAAGATGAGAGGCTAATTAAGAACACAATTCCCTTCACCATATCTTCAATGACAATAAAATACCTAGGAATATTCCTAACATATGAGGTGAAGGACCTCTATAAAGAAAATTATGAAATCCTAAGAATGGAAATAGCAGAGGATATTAACAAATGGAAGAACATACCATGCTCATGGCTGGGAAGAATCAACATTGTTAAAATGTGTATACTTCCCAAAGCAATCTACGTATTCAATGCCATTCCTACTAAAATACCAAGACTGTACTTTCAAGATTTGGAAAAAATGATTCTGCCTTTTGTATTGAACCAGAAAAAGCCCCATATAGCTAAGGCAGTTCTTGGTAATAAAAATAAAGCTGGGAGCATCACCATACCAGGTTTTAGGCTGTACTACAAAGCCATACTGGTCAAGATAGCATGGTACTGGCACAAAAATAGAGACATAGACATTTGGAATTGAATAGAAAACCAAGAAATAAAACTAACATCTTACAACCACCTGATCTTTGATAAGCCAAACAAGAACATACCTTGGGGGAAAGACTCCCTATTCAATAAATGGTGCTGGGAGAACTGGATATCCACATGTAAAAGACTAAAACTGGACCCACACCTTTCCTCACTTACAAAAATTGATTCAAGATGGATAAAGGACTTAAATTTAAGGCATGAAACAATAAAAATCCTCAAAGAAAGTATAGGAAAAACACTAGGAGATATTGGACTGGGGAAAGACTTCATGAAGAAGACTGCCATGGCAATTGCAACAACAATAAAAATAAACAAGTGGGACTTCATTAAACTGAAAAGCTTCTGTACAGTTAAGGAGACAACAACGAAAGCAAATAGACAACCTACACAATGGGAAAGGATATTTGCATATTTTCAATTAGACAAAAGCTTGATAACTAGGATCTATAGAGAATTCAAATTAATCCACATGAAAAAAGCCAACAATCCCATATATCAGTGGGCAAGAGACATGAATAGAACGTTCTCTAAAGAAGACAGATGAATGGCTAACAAACATATGAAAAAATGTTCATCATCCCTATCTATTAGAGAAATGCAAATCAAAACAACCCTGAGATACCATCTAACCCCAGCGAGAATGGCCCACATCACAAAATCTCAAAACTGCAGATGCTGGTGTGGATGTGGAGAGAAGGAAACACTTTTACACTGCTGGTGGGACTGAAAACTAGTACAACCTTTCTGGAAGGAAGTATGGAGAAACCTCAAAGCACTCAAGCTAGACCTCCCATTTGATCCTGCAATCCCAGAAGGAAAATAATCCTTTTATCATAAGGACACTTGCACTAGACTGTTTATTGCAGCTCAATTTACAATCGCCAAAATGTGGAAACAGCCTAAATGCCCACCAACACAGGAATGCATTAACAAGCTGTAGTATATGTACACCATGGAATACTATTCAGCCATTAAAAAATGGAGACTTTACAGCCTTCGTATTAACCTGGATGGAAGTGCAGCACATTATTCTCAGTAAAGCATCACAAGAATGGAGAAGCATGAATCCTATGTACTCAATTTTAATATGAGGACAATTAAGGACACCATGGGGGTGGGGGAAGAAAGAGCAGAGAGAGGGAAGGAGGGAAGGGGGTGGGACTGTGGTGTGTGCCACACCTTTTGGGGGCAAGACATGATTGTAAGAGGGACTTTACCTAACAAATGCAATCAGTGCAACCTGGTTTCTTGTACCCTCAATTAATCCCCAACGATAAAAAAAAAAAAAAAGATACATGAAGAAACAACAACAAAAGAAAACAACAAAATCCTTGAGGGGAAGGGATTCGCTCTACACCTGTCATGATGCCTAATAGAAACAAAGCCTCTGGAATTGCCAGGACTCCAGGGATGGATGTTTCCTTTTGGAAAATGCAAGGTGAGTGTCAGAGTCCAGGGTTTAAGTCTCAAAATCCTTTAATAATAAGAGACACTGGCTGCTTAATGGTGGACACTGAGGAAAGCACAGTGAAGAGATTTGGAGGTTGGGTTTTACCTTCGAGGAGTCATTAGGTAGATTGTTATTTTTGCAATTCGATTTTGGGGACCTTACATAGCCTTCTTTCCCTGTCAGTTTGCATGTTTGTCTATATATCCAGTGAAGATGGATATCACTTTGGTGGTAAAATTATGTTCAGAAATTTATAATTTCTTTCCTAGTCTTAAGTTTCAATGGGGTTGTCAATCACATACCTAACTGCTCTTTTCTTAAAAAAAGGGATTTATACCTTAATGGTGCTCATTTAGTGAACACTCACTGTGCTCCAAGACATTAGGCTAAATGTTTTATGTACTTTATCTTGCTTAATCCTTAATAACTTATAGGTATGTTCTCTACCTCTGAGATTCTTTCTTCTGCATGGTCTAATCTGTTGTTGATACTTTCTATAGCATCTTTAAATTTCCTAATTGACTGCTTCAGTTCCTTCAGCTCTGCTTAATCCTTAATAACTCTTCTGAGGCATGAACCCATTCGATAGATGATGAACCAGAGGCCCAAAGATGGTAAGTGACTTGGCCAAGGACACAGAGCTATTAGACGGCAGAGCCTGGACTCATCCAGGTCCATCTGATGCTAAAACCCTTGCTCTTCTATCATTCTGATTCCTGTGGCTTAAAAAAAAAAATGTATTTGAAGATTTGGGAAAACACACACTACAGCATAAGGGTGAAATATCATAAACAGGGGTAAAGCATTAAAGACAAGATATCCTGCTTTCTTGCTAACTAAAAAGATGTTTTCTGGCCCTTTTTAGGAAGCTTACACCCTTTCTCCCGATTCATAATTTAAAAAACCTCACAAATGGTGGTGCTCTGGAGGTGTCTCATACTGTCTCACCAGGACTGATTTTGTGTATCTCTTCCTAAATCCAAGTTCAGTGACATCTTGGTAAGCCTGAATCAGCAATGGTGGGAGTATTTACACCATGGATATTGGCATTATTACCAATTATGGCTCCTTCCCTCCTATGGAACTGCTTGTTAAACATTTACCAGTATACCAGTGTTCTCAAGCTAATAAAATCCCCATCAGGAGAATATGATCAACTAGAAACAACAAACCTCAATCAATAGCTCTACTTTCTAGGGGAATCTTACCTGGACTGCATTTTCCTCTCAGATCTGGCTAGGTCAGCTTCAGGTTCTGCTTTTATAGAACTGTGTTTGCTTACAAGTCATGACAGAACATCAGCTACTCTCAATGTGACCACTATGTCCTTTTACTGCAGTTAACAGTACCCAGCACATTTATAACACCAACCAAAGGAAATAAAGATGGTCCTTCTTTTCTTCTCAATCCAAATTCTACATGATATTCTTTCTTCTCTTTGGGGGAATGGGTGCTTATATATTGGAGGCAAAATGTTGTTGGTGGCTTGCTCAGAGAGATAAAATGCCAGTAGATACCCACTAGCATAGAGGTCTTTTTCTTAGAATCTAAGCAGTCAACTGTGAGGAAAAAATAGACATTGCTTTTACTTAGAAACTCCCATTTCTCAGAATTCAGCCAACAGAAATATTTGTAGCTGGGCATAAAAGATAGGTTTAAGGATGTTCTATGTTTAAAATGTCAAAAATTTGGGAATGACTTCTGTGTTTGTCAACAGAGAAATGGTTATCTAAATTATGCTCCATCCATATGATAGATTACTCTGCTCCTGTTAAAAGAATGCAGAAGCTATGCCCATACCATGTCATCACAGAAAGATGTCTGTGAGTCCTTGTAAAAGGAGGAAAATCATGTAGAGAACAATATAGAGTATGATCCCATTTCTGTTAAAAAAGCATCTATATATATATACATTAGAGAGATTTAGAAGGACATAACTTAGACCAGGGATCCCCAAACTTTTGGGTACCAGGAACCAGTTTCATAGAAGACAAATTTTCCTTGGGCGGTGGGGATAGGGGCATTAGATTATCATAAGGAGTTTGAAATCTAGATCTCTTGCATGCACAGTTTACAGTAGGGGCCATGGTTCTTTGAGAATCTAATGCCTCTGCTGATGTGACAGGAGGTGCAGCTCAAGTCATGATTTGAGCGATGGGGAGCAGCTGTGATACAATGAAGCTTTATCATTGGCTGGTTGCTCACCTACTGCTGTGCAGGCTGGTTTCTAACAGGCCAAGGACTGGTATTGGTTTATAGCCTGGGGGTTGGGGATCACAGCTTTAGACCTTTAAATGGAGGTCTAAAGTTAGAGGGGGTCTCAGGGAGGTAATGAAGACTTCCATAGTTTATATACTTGTAAAATTTTTGGCTGAGTGTGGTGGCTCATGTCTGTAATCCTAGCACTCTGGGAGGCCAAGGTGGGTAGATTGCCTGCGTTTAGGAGTTCGAGACCGGCCTGAGCAAGAGCGAGACCCCCATCTCTGCTATAAATAGAAAATCTAGTTGGGTATTGTGGCAGATGCTTGTTGTCTTAGCTACTCAGGAGGTTGAGGCAAGAGGACTGCTCAAGTCCAAGAGTTTGAAGTTGCTGTGAGCTATGATGCTGCAACACTCTTCCCAGGATGACAGAGTGAGAGTCTGTCTCAAAAAAAAAAAAAAAAAAAAAAAAAAAAATATATATATATATATATAAAAATGTATATATATATATACACTTTAAAATTTTGGAAAAATTTCCTTAAGAATAAGTTGTATTCACTTAGTGCTCAGTTTTATTTTAAAGAAAAATAAATCATGCATGGGAAAGTTCCCATGGCTGTCAAATAAATTCTGGGAGCTACAAAAGATATTTTGGAAATAACTGGGGTGCCATGGGGGAGATGGAAGCAAGTTGGAAATACCCCACCCCAGTTGTCTCGAGCCCCCAAACTTCTTGTTTTATGCAGAAATTCCATTTTAAAAAATCTGTTTTACATTACTGGGGCTTCCATTAAAAAATAAATTTCTGCTGTTTAAAAATAAAGTTTGAAAACCACTTGTATCAAGGGAAACTGCAGTTTTAAATTCACCTGAACCAAAAATACTGAATCAATTGGAGTTATCTGTCAATCGATGGGAGATTTATACTTCTGCTTGTATCTGAGGTTGTTTATCTGGGCTCTTGAGGGTGAAAGGGATTTGGGGATTTAGGGAATGGGTTGTAAATGTCCTCAGGATTTTGGAAGAGGAAGAAGAATAAATCCACCTGGAAGGCAGGATGGTGAGAGGGTACAAATGTCAGTGTTTGAGGGGGTCAGGGTGGGGAAAGTTAGCATTGGAGATAGGGAACTATTTTATTTAACTCATCTGTGATTTTTCACAGTGCAAGTCCAGTTCCTCAAGTCATGGTTCTTTATCATTTTTAGTCCCATTCTTGCAGACAACCTTACTCTTAATAAAGAACTAATGTCTTCACATGCCCATCTGTTCCTTTTTCTGCACCTGTGTGCACTATGTGGTTCCTGCAACAGTGGCCTCAAAGCTTTTTGTGTGAGCCCTTCCCTCTGGTGAGGATACACCTAACACTTCTCTTGGCTTAGACAACATGTTCTGGGGCTTTTGCCTGGGCTAAGCTAGCTGCTCCTGAAACCTGAATATCAAGTATTTCCTTGGGTCCAAGTAGTACCAATATATATTTTAAAAAAATAAAACAAAACAAAACCTTGAGAAAAAGTAGGAAAATAAGGACAAAGAGTAAGGGAAGAATAAAAGGGAAAGAGAAAAGAAGGAAAACAATAGAGCTGTAGAGTCACAGTTCAAGAAGAGAGTTGGAGAGAAATCCACCAGTAGTGTGCTGGTATCGCTTGCCCATTCCTATGGTGTAAACACTCCCATTGTGGCTGATTGATTTCAAAGTACAAATATGATGTTACTGAATGTGGAGTTGGGAAGAGATTCTGGAAGGAGACGTACACAATTGATTCTATTTATTCTATATAAGCTGACTCCAGCCCTTCCCTGTATGGGCCCCACAGAGGACCTAAAGCAAGCCACCCACCAAAAAATGGCAAAAGGAGGGGAAGAACATCTAGGAGACCCTTCCCCAGTGCCTGGTCTAATGCTAGTTTAGGGCAATTGAAGGGCCAAGGCATACTTTGGATTCCAGCAGGTGATCACAGGCTTCATGGTGTGGTGAGTGTGGTCGATAGTCAGGGCCTCCAGAAGCCAGTGGAGGGCACAGAGCTGGCGGAAGAGGGGCTCACTGCAAAGACAGAGAGACGGAGCATAGGGGGACCCTGTTAGAACAACATTCTTCACTATAATAGCCACAATGATAGTAATCATGCTGGCATCCCAGTAAAGAGCTGGCACCATGAGTCAAGCATGTGTAAGTATTTTGCATACATTACCTGATTAGGTCTTGGCAATGGCTCCATGAGATGTCCACTGACCCCATTTTAGAGAAGAGGAATGGAGACTGAGAAGAGTTAAGGACATTGTGCCAGGTCACTAGGCCATTTTGGTAACTCTGGGCACATGGACCATGGTCAGTTTTTAGCCAATGACAGCAGCAGCTGTGCTGTGTGCCTGGCACTGGGCCATATGCACCTCCTTACACCATCCCCATAACCACAGGAATTCGTGAAAGTCCAGAGGAGATGCCTATACCCTCTCTGTTTAATAGCTTGGCGTCCCTGCAGACCTGGGCTTTGGATATGTGTGTGGGAGGCAGAGCCATGATTTGAAATGAGACAATACTATGCCAGTTACTGGGAATTTGTTGTGTAGGAGGCAAAGACTAAGGAGGGGTCCCCAGACAGAGGTCTTGACTTAGGCAAACGAGAGGCTTGAAGGAAATTAACATCCCAGCGGTATCCAATTGTTAATGTGATAAAAGTACAATAAACAAGAGTATGCAAAATGTCTGGAGACACAGGGAAACGCATGTATTAATTGTACTCCCCTCTCACATTAAAAATTGCCTGCAAATGTAGCTGGATGTTGAAGAGAAACACGTTGAACAGATTATTTTAAAATGTTAACTAAAACATTGTTTAAAAATATGTCTAACCTACATTTTCTAATTTTTTTGATACCTTGTATTAAATACCTACAATGGAGCTAGGTATAATGTAGATATACATTTTTTAATCCTGCTAATAATGTACTTGGGTATGGGTGTGGTTGTATTCCAACAGAGTTTTATTTACAAACTCAGAGATGTACAATCACTTTGCTCAAGGTCACATAGCTTGTTGGTGACAGAAATAGTGTCCTAATATCTCATTTAGAGCTCACAGAAACTCTATAAGGAGCATACTGTTCCTACCTCCTGACAATGAGGGACATTTGGCTCAGATAGGTGCAGTGAGTTACCCAAGGTCTCACTGCTAGGATTAGTGAGGATTTGGACCAGGGTCTCTTTAACCCCAAAGACTGTGTTCCCATGGACCTGGTGCTGATGAAGCCAGTGTAGTGGTCACCCTGAGAGTGAGGTCAGGAGAGGGTTAAACTGCTGCCTGCCTTTTTCCTGGAAACAAGTTGGAGTCCTGGCCAGCTGCCCTCCTCCCCCACCATTTCTCCTCTTGCACTAATGGACCAGATGCCCCCATTAGGAACCTGTGTAATTGCTCTTCTCTGAAACTTCATCCTGGTTGATCAACACTCCCCAGGGTTCCTAGACCTGATGTTTGCAGGGGCAGGAAGGTATCTACCCTCCCTGTTTCTGGGAAGGCACTACTTCAGAAGTTGGGGCCCAAATGCAGGTGTGGAGCTGGCTCAGGGTTACCCCGGCTTATCCCTTGAGAGGTGTTCATTTTACTTAGCTTGAAGGGGAGCTGCCTGTCCCCCCTGGTCCCCCTAGTCCACCAATCTGGATTGGCCATGGCTGCCAGGTCTTAGGAAAACTAGAGGCAGCAGCTCTCTCTCTTTTCTTCTCTGGAAACGTCTTCCCAGATTATTTACTAAGCACCTAATTTCCTCTCACTTCTCATCTCAAGTACCCCTAAGTCCACAGCCCTTTTAGTTCTTGTCTCTTTTTCCCCTTATGTGCCGTCTTGGGCCCTGTAGCTAACAGCATTTTGGTAACTCTGGGCACATGGACCATGGTCAGTTTTTAGCCAATGACAGCAGCAGCTGTGCTGTGTGCCTGGCACTGGACCATAAGCACCTCCTTACACCATCCCCATAACCACAGGAATTCGTGAAAGGCCAGAGGAGATGCCTACACCCTCTCTGTTTAATAGCTTGGTGTCCCTGCAGACCTGGGCTTTGGATATGTGTGTGGGAGGCAGGGAAATACTCAAAGGGAGCTAACTGGTGAGGTGGGGTCTGCTTGGTCACGGGGTGGGGCTGGGAATGGGGCATATGTCATGTGAGCATCACGTTCACTTCTGCAGGTGGCAAAATAGGTGCCACCCTATTTTCCCTCCCTTGCTTAAAAATCTTAACACTCCCTAAATCCTCTGTAATGGTCTGAATTGAGAACCACCCCCTTCATATGTTGAAGCCCTCACCCTGGTACCTCAGGGTATGACTGTATTTTGGAGATAGAGCCCTTAAAGAGATGACACAGTTAAAAATGAAGTCTTGGGGTGGGCCCTAATCCCATCTGACTACTGTCCTTGTAAGGGAGGAAATCTGGACATGCAGAGAGACTCTAGGGCTCTGTGCACAGAGAAAAGGCCGTGTGAGGACACGGAGAGAAGACAGCTGACTTTGAGACCAACAGAGTGGCCTTGGAAGAGACCAATACTGACAGCACCTTGATTTTGGACTTAACAGACTTCAGAAGGGTGAGAAAACACACATTTATGTTTTCAAGCCCCCCAGTCTGGTATTTTATAGTGGCAAGCCTGGCAAATGAGCACACTGTCACACGTGAGCCCTCCTCCACCTCTCCAGCCTCAGATCGTCACACTTGTTTCTTGGGCGGCTTTCTGCAGCCTCACAAAAATCTGCTCAACTGGTCAAGCTCACTATGCTGTCCCATTGCATTGCCTGGGTTAAAATCCTTAGCTTTGGGGAGGCACCTGTGGCTCAAAGGAGTAGGGCATCGGCCCCATATACTGTAGGTGGTGGGTTCAAACCCAGCCCCAGCCAAAAACTGCAAAAAAAAAAAAAAAAAAAAAAAAAAATCCTAGCTTTGTCATTTACTGGTTGTGTGGCCTTGGCCAAAGTACTTAACTTCCCTGAGCCTCAGTTTTTCATCTAATTGTAGTACCTCCCTCGTAAGGGGAGCGTAAGGGTGGGGTGAAGTGCTTAGCACCATTCTCTGCTCCTGATATATATTCTCCCTCCTTCTCCTTTTTCATCTCTCAGTGATTGTGCTTCAGCATAGATGTCACCTTCACGAGGAAGCCCTCCTTGATTGCTCTAGGTCTGGGTTAGGCTCTCTCTAAGGAGCCTGTAAAGTATCTCTATCCCCACAGTGGGTACCCTGTCCCCACGTTCAAGTTCCCACTCTATTGTAGCTACTTGTTTACTTGCCCCTCTAGCCCATCAACCTACAAGTTAAAGAGTCTTGCTCACCATAGGGTGCCCTGTGCTGGGCACAGAGTAGGCTCAATGGATTTCTGGTTACTGAATGGAAGATGGTGGGAATAAACTGGTTTGGAGCTGACATTTTCCTGAGCTGCTAACTTCGGCACAATTCTTTTTTTTTTTTTTTATTGTGGAGAAGGGGCAGGGAAAGAAGGCGGGGGAAGAGGTGAGTGACAGGGTCGGGCCAGTGGCATGGTACCACATTGGCTGTATCTAGGTAGAGGCAGTTTCAGGCCGGGCCTTGCTGAGTCGT
>CAUYPK010092953.1:0-13072 GCA_963574355.1 Loris lydekkerianus | reverse complement strand
GGAGCACCCCAGACAAGCCGCCTGCAGGTGGAGACCCAGGAGCACCCCAGACAAGCCGCCTGCAGGTGGAGACCCAGGAGCACCCCAGACAAGCCGCCTGCAGGTGGAGACCCAGGAGCACCCCAGACAAGCCGCCTGTAGGAGAAGACCCACCAGCACCCGACAGCCCTTCCTGAACTGCCTGGAGGAGCTGATACCTTCAGAGCTGCAGTGGGAAAACTGCTTGAATGGCACAAAAAATCAGATAACAGGATAAAGCTGACACTCCAAGGTTGGTAGGTTGTTTTTTCTTTGAAAATGGAAGTAATAGAATTTGCACCAGACAAGTTGGTAATCCCAGCACTCAGAGCCACATCTATCTGTTTAGGGCTGAAAAGGAGTGAAGGGACACAAAACGGAAGTAATTGGAATGCAGAATGTGGACCCGATCCTGTGAGATCGTGTGAATGACCCTCTGCTTTCACTGCTATGTGCTTTTGTACCATCATCAGCAATGACGCCTCAGAGCTTGCCTCTGCTCAACACATTTGGAATTCCCCAGCAGGAAACAAAGTCAGGGTAAGGTGCAGTGGGGATAATTGGGTAGCCCAGATCATCCTCATTTTATCCCACAGAGTTAGCCGCCACCCAGACACTCCAGCAGTTCTCAGGGGAGCCTGGGACCCACGGGCCCAGATGAGGTAGTAGTCCGTGTACATTCACAGGCGTGCACAGGGCTGGAAACCTAGACTCAGCTGGCCCTCTATCTCTCTGTCCATTCCAGCCTTAAAAATTCATGGTGATGTCTGTCTATAGACCTTGCTGAAGCTGATAATATGCCTCCATGTATAAGTAGATGCTTGCAGAAGGATTAGTCTGCTCCTCCTCTAACCAGCAACGGACAATGTGGGCAGTAGGTTCACAAGGAAGAGAGGTTCAGTATATAAATGATTACAGCCACCCAGGCTTGGGCAGGCAGGTGGTCTGGGTTCAATATAAGGCCATCTAGTAGTTGTGCTGCCTTGAGGAAGTTAGTTACCTTCTCTGACTCCACTTCCTTCCTGTGAAATGGAAAAATGGAATTAGCAGGGATATCGACCCCTCCCACCTCACAGGACATTTTGGAGGATTGGATGTAATAGTTGAAGCAAAAATGCTCAGCCCAAAGCCTGGCTGAGAGGATGATCTTGGGGAGCAGCACCTGGTGAGATGTCCTCATTATCCTCATCCTGATTCACTAGAGGCAACTCAGGGAGGAGCTGAGATGGCTGCTCCAAAAGGGACAATGGCCTGATTAGCAAATGAGAATTTACACCTGCTCTGTGGCTTGAAATAACCTAAGACAATAGTTCTCATGGTGCATTTAATCTTCCTGAAGGCCAAGGTGGCAATATTCTGAACTGCTGCCCTTTAATGCCCATGGATTAAAGGATCCCAGGTTTGATTCTGCCTCCTGACTGAAGCACGAGGCCGTTCGAGTGGAATTGATGCTGTAAGCTCGTCCAGGACTGGGGGCAACTTTCGTTCTAGCTCGTGGATTTCTCCGAGGATATTGATCTGAATGGTGTAATGCCAGCAGTTACAGACACCAACATTCGTGGCATTAAATACATACGTAATTACACAAACAAGCCCCATGGCAAGAGCAAATACTCAGGAAAACTCAATTTGGGAAAATAAGTAATTTTCATAAATACTGATGAGAAAACTATTTTTAACCTCCTAAAACATTAATATGCTACATTTCATATGGAAATAAATTTTCTACTTTGCCCTGATCTTGCCTCACTTTCTGTTTTTCCATCTGATGTCATATTTTCATTGCTTCTGTAAATGTAGTGGGTTAATTGGCTTTGGGTATAGCAAGATCACTTGCCTTCTGTATCTAGACTATAAAACATGTCTTGAATGGTACAGTATACTGCCCCCTCCCCACTGCATCTGTGATAAGGAGTGTGGTCACCTCCTGAATGTTAACTTTGAGGTGCTGGGAAGTTTTCACTCACATCTGGATTGCTATTAATTAATCTCTGCTTTGTTTTATTTCTTGCTAAAATATACACGTTATAGTCTTCCTATTTACTAAAAATAATCTGTGTGTAAGGAAAACTATACAGATAGATGTATAATACATAATTGTACAGACAAATAAGAAAATCTCGAACCTATAAAATTATGTCAAGATTTTTTGTTTTTCATCATGATCCCTCTTCTATAAAATTATGTCAAGATTTTTTGTTTTTCATCATGATCCCTCTTGTATAAAATTATGTCAAGATTTTTTGTTTTTCATCATGATCCCTCTTGTATAAAATTATGTCAAGATTTTTTGTTTTTCATCATGATCCCTCTTCTATAAAATTACGTCAAGATTTTTTGTTTTTCATCATGATCCCTCTTCTGGACAGCTCAGGAGTGATCGTGAGAAGTGTGGATTTCTGGAATTGCACTAACAGAAGCATTCATGGCAGTATTGAGGGCCAAGTCCTCCTCCAGAAGAAAACCCACCCTCTAAGTCGGGCCGGTGACACCACCGCCCACCTCTTGCCGTTGGGCAGAGATGCTTTAGGTGATCTGCCAGCTTTAGGAATGGGGCGCACGTCATCTTAACTTTTGCTTCACATTGTCTCATTTTGTTTTCAAATCGTATTTGCATAAATTTTTTACAAATATGTATGAGATAAGAGAATGTGGAGATTCTGAGATTCTCTCTCACACACACACTCTTTGAAGAACAAAGAGTCCAGTGGCTCTAAACACTTACCTCTCATATTCTTCATCATGTTCTTCTTTTAATTTTTTAGCCTCCTGAGATCTGGGGTGCCTGGGTCATTGACCAGCCCCCCACCTAACCAAGGACACGTGAGCCTGGCAGGTCTCCACGCTGGTGGGGACAGGGCTTCACCAGGTCCCGCCTCATGCTGTCGGGGATTTTGTTCAGTGGGACACAGCCTTCCCTGAACCAGCCGGGTGACTGCCTCCCTCCCTGGGACTGCTCAGAAGCGCTGTCGGCCGCCTCATTCACGTCTGTTAATCCTCCCAGGGTGTAATTAGCTCCATGTTTCCAAAGATCAAGCTATTACAATTTCCCCCATCTGCTCCTTGATGCTTAAAACCCCTTTACAGAGCGCAAAGCTTTTCATTCAATAAGCAGAGATACTCTTTAAAATGAAAATATCCTTGGAAGAGACAATACAATGACTTACAGGTATTACCGGGGTGTAATTGACTAACACCGCTTTTCTCTGGTCCTCAGGTTTTATGTGGGAAGATGAGAAAAGTAGACCCTGGGGATTTAATTTCAGGTTGAAGCGGAGCTAATACTTGTAGAGGGTTTAGTACGGGGCCTGGTGCAGCGTCCTCCCAGGAAAGGGCCCGTTGTCATCTCTATTTACTAATGAAGACCTGGCCCCCACAACTTACTGGCTGTGGTTCAAACTGAAGCTGACTCCAGGCTCTTATTCCTTCTTCCGTAACAAGCTGTGATAAATGATCCCTCCCGCAGAAGAAAGGCTAATTTAGTTCCTTTAAACTGGGTTACAGGAGGAAACAGCAGGTGAGCTTTCTCCTAAGCCATCTTGACCTCGTTACACTCTGAGCAGCAAAGGTGTCAGTATGTGGGATGAGCCCCTAAATGCAGCCCGTGTGTGGATGCTTGCAGAGGTCTCCAACCCCCACACTGACACCCTCGAGTGGATGCGTCCCCTTTCCTGGTGCCTCTATGGAGCAGACACACCGTTGGTTCTGTGGCACTCAGAAGGCTTCAGGGAGCCACTTACCACCCTCAACATCAAGAAATCGCTCTTGCTCTTTGCTCTCTCCTTTCTTGTGGGGACCCAAATAAGTGGGAAATGATGACAAATCCTGAAAAAGGTGTCAATGTTTCCTCACCGTACGAAAGTGGGTCACAGGGGTTAACGTCACTGCCCGACCGTTCAGGGTATGCCTGGGGACACCTCAGCCTGAGTTCAGTGCCATCCTTGAGTTGGTGTTTAAAACACCACACTGGCTCATGGAAATGACCTCCCGAAATTCACTCTGCCCTTTATCCATCCAAGCAGAGCAGATCGATGTGTCCAAAAAAGGAAAAGTTAAATCTCCCCTGAAATATAATGCCGCATAATTGAGTTTCTGTGTATGCTGTTTGGAGACAGTAACAAAGAAATGTAAAACAGGATCCCTGAAGCTGGAACAGCTTGTAAAATCTGGTTAAGCCATGTTGAAAAACACTTGAATGCCCCCATTAGAAAACACACCCTATTTATTACTCCCTTTTCTTTAGCCCTACGAGCCATAAGCTCCCTTTTTATATTCCTTTTCCTCCCCCTTTCAAAGTGCACTCATTGAACTCTTGGCAATTAGTGTAATTGAAATTTATTGACAATGTGGCTGACGTGGAGGCCCCATTGTCCCTGAGCGTGAGACGCGGTGGCTGCTTCAGCAGCCTGGGCCTTGCTCAATCACATCAATGGGCCACCGGCTGCCAAGGGCTCCTTTGGGGGTATGAATGTTACTTAGTGATAAGAGCCTTTCGAAACAGGATCCCTGGACCCCATCTCTGGTGGGAGATGGAAATGAAATATGTATTTGGCTGCTGTGGAAAATTAATGTAATTGGTTCCCACATAAAGCTTTGACAAGTTGACCTGTGTGAAGTCTGAGGAAGCCTTCTCTCCTGTATCATATTATCTCCAGCCCACCCCACCTCGCTCAGTGCCCCACCCCAAACCCACTGGAGGTGAAATGAAATGGAATTTGGGTACCGGTGTTTAACACCACTTCCGCTGTACACAGTTAGCATGTTTGTATGTACCACCTCCAGACCGAGGGGTCAGGGTGACTGGATTGTACGTGCAGTGTCTGTGTGGATAGCACTCAATTCACGTTTCAAGGCCAGGGTTGAAATGTTTGGAAACGTCCTTGGGTACTTTTATCTTTAGACCTGTCTCCTCCCTCAAATATTCAGTGTGACTCTAAAACGTACATGTGTAACTTGATGAAGTTTAATTGGATTCATTTAGAGGTCAGTTCAGCCTTCCAGTTTTCTCTTCTGAGAGGATAGATACATTTTTATTTTAATGCACAGGGATTTAGGCATGTAAAACTAATAGCAGAGAGATATTTAAATCTCTGCCCACAGAAATGGGCCCATAATGTTTTCCCTCAGGGGAGTTTCTTAGGAGGAGATTACTGTGGTGAATTAATTTTAGCTGCTATCCTGTCTGGTTCCTAATTCCAGATAACATACTCTTTAGGTTTAGTTAATAGTACCCTAAAATGCAACACCCCAGAGTTTAAGCGAATACAGTGATAAATTGAGAGGATATAAGAAAGTATGTATATATGTTTCTTCCTTTAAGAAAATCTTCATGCTGTTGTTAAATCCTGAATTATTTGCATGCATTAATGTACCTAGACCTTTCCCTCTGTACCATTTTAAAGGTAACCTAGAAACAATAAGTTAGTGGGTTTTATTGATTCCACATTTAAAAATGGATTGGGTAAGCACCTTCTTTTTTTCCTTTTTTTTTTTTGTGGTAGAATGCATTTCTCTGAAGGTTTATCATAAGAGAGATTTGAAGTTAGTCTTTCTTAATGACTTTTAAAACGTCAAAGCACTTTTATTGTTCACGGTCTGTATGACAACAATCAAGCATTAGAGACTGATCCTGAAATTCTTGAATAGCGCAAGAAAAAGGAGGTGAGACACGTCCAGATGGATGTGGAATTCCGCTGGAGATGCTCCCAAGTGGTGTGGTAAGAGGCACCCAAGGAGGACTTTCAGCTCTGGGTAACACTCTGTGGACAAGGCCTGGCTCTTTCCAGACACTAGCTGAGAAATCTAGAAGTTGTGAGAATCAGGAGGGAAGAAGCAGGGCAAAGGGAAGATAGAGCCTGGGTCACTGCGTCCTTTGTTTTGTTTTATTTTTCTTTTTTTCCTTTATGTTCATATTACAATGTTCAGTTGCGAATGATCATAAATTATGTATGAAAGTGAGCTGGCCACATAGGCACCTCAACAAGCAGGCCCTGAAAGGGGGAGGATTATCCACTACAGAAGTGGTTTCTGGACGCCACGCCTGTGCAGTAGCCTGAGCAACGTTCTCAGACTGAGAAGCTAAACTCTTCTCACCCGACACAGGCTTGGCACAAATTCAGATACTTTTAAATGGGGGCTTTTATTCCATCAAGGTTTTAAAATGAGCCCCTGGAAGTTGTGTCGATGCCTTACACGCATTTCTTCCGGTAGGTATTTCATAGCTCTCTTTCTGCTTCATTTCCCCCCAAGTTTTACTAAGAAATAATTGACAAACAGGAATTATATGTATATAAGGTGCACATCTTGATGATTTGATGTTCGTATACATTGTGAAGCAGTCGCCACAGCAATCTAATTAGCATATCGCCGCCTCCCCTGTTGCCACACTCCTCGGGCCAGATGGCCTCTGAGTAGAGAGGAACTATGCCACGTGCACGAGACAAGTTGGGAAGACCTGGCATTCAGTGCCTGCACCTGCGAAGCACCTCGGAGACAAGCGTGGTACGACGGACGAGCAGCTTTTCGACAGGACAGCAGTGCGCTGTTCTCCCAAGTAGCTGATAATGATGTCACTTGCTTTGATTGTGTGAACTTGACAGAGCCTATTCCATTTTGAACTTTTGAGTCAAGACTAAAGCTGGAGAAAATTTGGTCTAAGAGAATGAGGTAAAGGTCGAAAGAGAGAATATTCTGTAAGTCGTCCCTTCCAGGATTTTGGTGATCTTGAAACATAAATATTATGAAATAATTTTCACTACACTATCTGAAAAAAGTCACTGAGTTATCTAAAAACTAAATTTCTTATCATCAAAATTTCTTATCATCACTAAAAAAAAAAATATTTTTATCATTAAAAATATTCCCAGTGGCCAGGTGTGGCGGCTCATGCCTATAACCCTAGCACTCTTAGAGACCAAGGTGGGAGGATTGCTTAAGCTCAGGAGTTCCAGACCACCCTGACCAAGAGTATGACTCCATTGCTACTAAAAAGAAAAAAAAAAAATAGAAAAAATAGCTGGGTATGTTGGCAGGTGCCTGTAGTCTCAGCTACTCAGGAGGCTGAGGCAGGTGGATTGGATGAGCCCAGGAGTTTTTGAGCTTGCTGTGAGCTGTGATGATTCCAAGGCACTCTAGCCTGGACCATAGAGTAAGACTCTGTCTCAAAAACAAAATAATAATAATAATAATAATAATAATAATAATAATAATATTGCAGGAAAAGTTGATTATTGTCAGATCACACCCAAGATTCTTTGCCATGTACTGTGGGGTAACAGAGACTCAACAGATTTTTTTCTACCTCGTGTGCAGTGAGATGGTACTTCCAGCACCCTGTTTAAGAGGTTTGGGATGTCCTGAATTGGGTAGCTCAAGAAGACAGATGTTGTTACTGGATGTTTCTGTCCTGGAAAAATTCATACATTGAAATTCTAACCCTCAATGTGGGGCCTCCGGGAGGTCCTGAGGATTGGAGACCTGGTAAAGTAGATCAGTGCCTGTATAGAAAGGGACACAGGCAAAAATGTTCTCTCTCTCCCCCAGGTGAGGACATGGCGAGAAGCCGCCCATCTACAAGCCAGGAAGAGGCCTGTCTCCAGCATGAGAATGGACCAGTGTCTGGATCTTGGGCTTCCCACCCTCCAGAACTGTAAGCAATACATTAATTTTATTTAAGTTATTCATTCAATTCATGCTGTTTTCATTATAGCAACCCCAAACAAGGCGGAGATGAACATGGCAGTTAAATAGTCTGGGGCACTTCTGAAAGCTTCCTTTAGGAGAATTATTTACCTTCTGTAGGACAGAAAGGGCAAAGGAACCTCACTAAGGCGTGTTGAAAAGCAGCACTTTCATCTTAGGGGATATTATAGTAGCCATGATTTCACGCATATTTATTTCTCCTTTGAGAAAATGAGAAACTCCATAGATCCCGTCTGTGAGGAGGTCCAGGCACTGGGATTAGCAGAGAAACATGTTAAAGCACCCACCTGAAAGCTCAGAAAGTGGAAGAAACTATGGATAAAGAACTCACTAATAGGGTGCTGGGTGGACATCTCACTGCACACCAGGTTGAAAAAGTCTGTTGAGTCTCTGTTACCCCACACTACATGGCAAAGAATCTTGGGTGTGATCTGACAATAACCCTGCCCCTTCACTTGGATCCTAAATGTAGTTTACCAAACTGCACCTGACTCAGGGCATGGACACACAAAGAAACATTTCACAAAACCCACAGGGGACTTATGTCCCTTGGACTTCCTAACGCACCAGCAGAGTTGGGTTCTGGGGCACTTATGAACAGCAGGTTAGGGCAGGTGGAGCTGTACTTAGGCGATGGAAATAGTTAACTGGACAAGGGGAATAAGGCAGAAAGAGGGAGAGTTAATTACAAGAAGTTAGAAATCTATTTATCAAAACATTCCTGTTTATGTTATTCCTCTTGGTTCTCTGCTAGCTTACTTACCTTGTGTCACTCAACCTGCTTTGGCAAGGACAAGACATTTGGGCTTTAGAGAACGTTCTACTAGTTTGGCTGCTAGACTTAAAGGGGAGAGGATTCTTCTCCAGGGAGTAATAAAGTAGGTGCAAGGAAGACTTTATTTAATTCTTACTTAAAGTCGTAGAAGAAAGAGTTAATGATGGCTTCTATAAGACAGATACTGGAAGTTAGAACAGAAAATAAATTGACTAGACCAGTGCCTTCATTTCACAGACATGATGACTGCAGCTCCACATGAAAAAAGCCGCTGAAAAGGCAAAAAATAGCTCACAACAGGCAGCAACCACAAACCCCAGGAGGGAAAGAATCTTACTTATAGATTTGCCACAATGCTAAGCATGACCAGTTTTCAAAAAATACTATAAAACATGCGAAGAAGGTCTGACCCAATCGCACAAATACTGAGGTTAATTGGAGCTGTCTGTGATGAGGTCCAGGCACTGGGCTTAGCAGAGAAATTTGTTACATCACCCACCTGAAAGCTCAGAAAGCTAAAAGGAGACCATGGACAAAGAACTCCCTAAATCAGCCGTGTGGACACAGCTTCATCACCTGCAGTCCCCTCCCAGGGGTCTGACTCAACACCTCTTTCTGACTTGCTAAGAAATGGAAGGAATTCTAGTTATCAAATAAGCCTATACCTTCATGTTCATAAGCCCCAGATTTTTGAACAAGTATGATCACAGTAAGTCGTGCTAATCTCTGTGCCATACCTATCGAACAAGAATAGTTTATGAAAACTTGCTCATGAGGTAACTGCCATTAAAACAAAAAGTCAAAGAAGTGGAATTGACACGTGGCCAGTCCAAGGTAATCCCTCTGCTCCTCAGCGTAAGCCAAGAACGGGGACAGTCTGAAGCCTTCTAAGATAAAGGCGACAGAACGGGGACAGTCTGAAGCCTTCTAAGATAAAGGCAACAGAACAGGGACAGTCTGAAGCCTTCTAAGATAAAGGCAACACCCTTCCAGGTAGGAATCACGGGGAATTGCACCGCCATGAAGCATTCCTATAAGCAATTAAAAAGAATAAGGTTTCTAATGTATTAAAAGCTGTTAAAGAATCCAGTCACTTAACAGCTACTGAGTGCTGGCTTGGGTCAGCCTCCAGTCAGGGGCCAGAGGGGGAGATGAACGGACTTGGCCTCGCTCTTGGCAGACCTGGGGAAGTCTTTGTTCAACCCTTTCAGTGAACGGAGGAGTTCAAGTGCGCCATTTTTATATCCCCAGCTTGTTGTTAAAAACATTTCAGAACCGGGTTATACTTTTTTATTTGCCAATTTCTCAGGTGTAGCATTTTCACTTTGGTATAGAGATTTGGGAATCACCATTTTAATGCAATGTTAGTACAGCATAAATAATAACCAGCATTATAAATTGAACACTTTGCTCTGTGAGAGTTACTCAGCTGTATGCTTTGCAAAAGTTCTCTTTAAGTCCTCATCTTACAAGGTGGGTATTAGATACAGTTACAGGCAATGAAACCAAGGTTTAGAGTGATATTCCCTCACTCAAGGCCCCACAGCTAGTGCGTGGGGGTGGGGGAATGGTAACTTTGTTCTGTCTTTATTTTTTGTGTGTGTGTTTTTGGTGTGTTTTATTATATCTTTTAAATTTCAGAATATTATAGGATTTCGGAGGTTTGGGTTACATAATTTGTTTCTGTATATTTTAAATCAAAATTATGAGTGCGACCTTTACCCAGAAAATATGCCTAGTACCAGTTAGGTGTGAATTTACCTAACGCCTCTTCCCCCTCCCAGCTCACTGATTTCACTGCAGAATTTTACTTCCCTATGTTCACATAAAAGTTGATTGACTAGTTCTAGTTTAATATTCAGTACATGTGGTGGTTGTTTTTCTATTTTTGTGATACTTCACTTAAAAGAATGATCTCCAGTTCCATCCAGGTTGTTACAAAAGATACAAGATCACTTTTTTTTTTAATGTCTGAGCAGTATACATCACATTTCATTAATCCATTAATCCAGTGATACAATCCCCATGTATTGATGGGCACTTGAGGTGTTTCCACATCTTTGCAGTTGTGAATTGTGCTGCTGTAAACATTCACGTGAAAGTGTCTTTTATATAAAACGTCTTTTCTCCTTTGGTAAGTACGTGGCGGTGGGATTGCACTGGATGAAATGGTAAGTCTCTAAGGTGTCTCCCTCCCGCTTCCCATGAGGTAGTACCAGTCGACGTCTCCACCAGCAGGCAATGAGTGTTCCCTTTCGTCCACATTCACGCCAGAATTTGTTGCTTTTGACTTTTTGATAAAAGCCATTCTCACAGGGGTTCAGCGATATCTCATTGTGGTTTGATTTGCATTTCCTTGACTATTAGAAATGTTGACCATTTCTTCATGTGTTGGCTGGAAAACTTCATGTCTTCATTTGAAAGGTTTCCATTCTTGTCTTTTCCCTCCTTTTTAAAATATAGTATATATTTATTCTTTTATGCTAGTACATCATCATATTACAAAGGAAATTAATTTAATGGAAAAATCTTCCGTTTTATATTTGAGTCATCTGAAATAACACAAACCATACATTCAAAAAATAAAACAAAAAACTTCATTTGGGTTAACTTGTCTTTTGCCCACTTTTTAATGTTTTTGTTTGAATTTTTTTTTTTTTTTTTTTTTTTTTTTTTTGGCTGATTTGCTTGAGTTCTTTGTAGATTCTTGTCATCAGTCTTTCATGGGATGTATAGCCTCCCGATATTTTCTCCCATTCTATACATTGTCTGTTTACTAAATTCAATGTGTCCTAAGTTTTGTAGACATTTTATTTCGATCAAGTTCCATTTCTTCATTTTTTGCTGTTGCTGCATTTGCTTTTGGGATCTTCTTCATAAATTCTTTCCCTAGGCCAACATCTCTCTATAACAGTTTTGAAGCATTTTCTTCTAGACTTCTTATAGTTTCACGCCTTACTTTTGAGGTAAAACTTACCTTTTATCCACTGTGAATTAATTTTTCTG
Organism: Loris lydekkerianus; assembly: GCA_963574355.1. Lineage (NCBI taxonomy): Eukaryota > Metazoa > Chordata > Mammalia > Primates > Lorisidae > Loris > Loris lydekkerianus. The sequence goes on along the minus strand of CAUYPK010092953.1, from coordinate 1,572 downwards.
AGTGATGAGAGATGCGAGTCCTGTTTCAGTCTTTACATGTGGCTGTTTTTTCACAGCACCGTTTACTAAATAGGAATCCTTTTCCCCAGTGTACATTTCTGTCTGCTTTCTCAAGATCAGTTGGGAATGTGAGGATAATCCCATCTCTGGGTTCTCTGTTCTGATCCTTCAGTCTGTGTCTCCGTTCTCGTGTTGGAACCATGTTCTGGTTACTGCAGGCTTGTGGTATGGCTTGAAGTCTGGTAACGTGATGACTCCTGATTTGTTCTTATCACTCAAGGTGGATTTAGTTATTCAGGGTCTTTTATGGCTGCATATGAAGTATAGATCTACTTTTTCCAGATCTGCAAAAAATAATGTTAGTATTTCAAATGGGATTGTGCTGAATCTGCACATTACTTTGGATAGCATAGCCATTCTGACCATGTTGATTTTCTGCTAGTCCATGAGAATATTTTTTTCTTCTGTTTACATCCTCTTTGATTTCTTTCCTTAGTATTTCATAGTTCTCCCTCTAGAGGGAAGGGTGCCTCTAGTTATAAACTCTAGAGAGAAGAGACTGCCATCTTTCCATTTCTCCTCTCACAGGCCAGCAAATGCCAACACGGAAGAGAATTTTACAAGATCAAGTAAGGCTAATTTGTCTCCTCTGTGGATTAAATCCAAGTGCCTTTGTCATGAATATCTGTCTCGCTTCCTACATCAGTAAGACAAAAAGAATCCCACTGAACTTGTGTTTCAAAATACCTCATAAATATTTCTCTTTCTTACTACCAAAAGGTAATAATATTCCCTCATGAAACAAGTGAATATATACTTAACATCCCATTCCTTGTAGGAGGGCTACAAGACGTGCTATTGGAGATGAAAATCATGAAAGAATTACCATTTTTCTGGCAAATACAGATGCTCACGTTGGAAGACAGAGAGGACCAATGTGACTTCAGGAGGAGGCTTAGGCGTCGCTTGTGTGTTCCATGTTTGAAGACGACTTAACGTTTTCTCGAATCTACCCACACAGGCAACTGATGGGTAGAAGTTAGGTGATTGCATAAGATACAGTTTGATTTAGAATGTATTACCTTTATCACGAGCTCAAAAAGTTCTAACATAGTCTTAGGACTTTCAAATAACTCAGTGGTGAGAAGGGAAAACATCTCATCTTACTGTAGCACCAAGGCACTGAAGAAAAGGATTGGCTTTGCTCTATTTAGATGTAAAGAAGGTGCTAGATTCAAGCAAATGAAGAATTACCTGGGGCAAATATTGATCCATATCCTCCTCCCCTGCCCTGAGAAAGGGCCTCCTTACTCAGATGAGGGCAACTGGGGAGGGAAGGAAGGAGGAAGAGGGAGGGAGGAAAGGGCAGGGGAGGAGAGAGAGTGGAAGAGGGGAAGGGGAGGAGGAGGCAGGGGAGGAGAAGGCAGGGGAGGAGGGGGCAGGGGAGAAGAGAGAGTGGAAGAGGGGAAGGGGAGGAGGAGGCAGGGGAGGAGTAGCGAGGGGAGACGAGAGAGTGGAAGTGGGGAAGGGGAGGAGGAGGCCGGGGCGGAGACGGCAGGGGAGGAGGGGGCG
>CAUYPK010092952.1:0-18633 GCA_963574355.1 Loris lydekkerianus | reverse complement strand
TTTTTTTTTTTTTTTTTTTTGTAGAGACTGTCTTACTTTATCACCCTCCAGTAGAGTGCCATGAAGTCACATGGCTCACAGCAGCCTCCAGCTCTTGGGCTTAGGTCATTCTCTTGCCTCAGCCTCCCAAGCAGCTGGGACTACAGGCACCAGCCACAATGCCCGGCTATGTTTTGGTTGCACTACGGCCGGGCCAGGTTTGAACCTGCTACCCTCGGTATACGGAGCTGGCGCCCTACCCACTGAGCCACAGGCGCTGCCCATTATTGACTTCTAAGTTGTAAAATTTAAAGAACATTTCTAAAGACCAGACAGGACCAGATCATTGTTGGAATACCAGAATACCTTTTAGGGTTTCTTTCTGTGATGTAATTCCCATGAAATCATACAAAAAAGCCATCTTGGAAAAACGCCTAATTCTGAGGGACTAGGTTCCCCAAGGGAAGAGGACCTCAGTAGGGTGAGTCAAATCCTGAAAATGATTCTTCCCTTCAGCATAATTTACGGACTGTTGGCGTCGAGCAAGAGGCAGCCATCCAGACAGCCGGTGCGGACGCTAGAGAGGCAAAGCCAGCAGAGCTTTTAGTAACATCATGAGGCTGATGACATAAAGATCGGGGCTGCCAAGGCAGCCAGCAGTTGAATGTCTAAGACCTCAGTGAGAAATGGGCAGTTTTTCCCTTGAGCCATTGGTGAATTCTTAGGCTGCTATAGATAGAAGATTAAGAAACTAAGCAATAAGTTACTAAAAAGCTCATTAAAAGTTTTCTACACTACTGAGAAGTGAAAACTTAGAGTTAGAAAATTCCATGGAAGAAGGGTCAAAGTAAACACCTCAGGTTTTCAATTGCACTTTTAGGAGAAGGGTAATTAGGAGACAGAATCTGGAAAAAATTAAAGACCGTATCACAATTCTGAGTCAGCACAGACTCCAATCAAATGAGATAATCTTCCCACAAATCATTTCACTGTCCAAACCTAAAACTTTATTAATAACCAAATTCTTTATCATAACTCATGTATAGTAAGTACTGTATTTCTTTGAACTCATATAAATACTATACTCATGAAATATAATTTTTATTTAACAGTAAAAGTAAAACCAAGATTTCTCTTCTAAGATTATTCTTCCAGAGAGTATGATTCATGGCAATGGTGATTTTCTACTTAGCCAATAAGTTCAATATAGCAAATCTGGTTCAATAACACCAAGAGTCTGTATCATCATCTAAAGTGGAAATTTACACAACTAACTGATTATTGGCTCTTTTTTTGAAAAAAGATATTAATAACTAATTGGTTATTAAATAACAGTCAAACCAAAGACTTCTGAATGTAGAGCAGCCACGGAGTATTTCAACATTATGCTTTGGTTTGCTCTGCGACTGCACACTCCACAGAGTCTGGCCTCGCTGCCAATATGTTACTTACTTGGTCGATTTTGCTTTTTAGCCTTTACGTGGTTTGCTGCAGAAACAGCATAGGATGAAGTGAAGGATCTGCTTTTGGTGAGGGTTGTCATGCCTGGGTTATTCCAAGAATCAGGACTAGCCACACTGGAAAGACAGGACATTTAGAGAAAAATGAAGAAATTATTCATCACTTACTGGGGCAAACCTCACCAGAACCCAGCCATCATTTCCATAACAGACTTGCCAATCTGAGCTTTGGTTCAAGTTCAGTGACAGAACCACTTGATTTCTCAATGACAACATAGAGATTATGTCAACTCAAACTCTGTTGCAGGGCCACAGTAGTCACTCATCATGCATACTGGATAACAAAAGAGAAAAGATAACTTGCCTATTTTTCCAAAGAATAAGAATCACACACCTTCTTTTTCTATTTCTATAATCATCTCCCTAAAATTTTCTAAAAGAGTCTTGCAGATTAACTGGTGAAGGTGCAGGAGATCTCAGATTAGTTATATAGACCATAATGTATACTTCAGTATTCTTTATTTTTGGTCCAACTATATTGAAAACCTGACTGCTTATAAAATCATTCAAAGGTAATGTCTTCTTCTGGTATTTCCTTGGTGGAGGAAAAGATTAGCAGCAGGTCATTAGCCTGTAATTTCTCTTTACTGATGATACCTTAAAAAGAAGATGACTCAGTCAAATGTCTTCGTAAACATGACAACAATTGACCTGATGGTAAACACATTGATGATATTTACTGCGAGAAATGTAATGTAGAGTCTAGGGAATGCTTTTACCAGGATTTACTTGATTTGTCTAGGTTGCTCTTTGCAAATTAATCTAGAATTAATAGATATTGGTAGGGTTAGAGTAGAGGATGTTATAGAAGCCATGTAAATAATGGGAAATAAGTTTTGAAGGTATTCCAAGCCAAAATTTCCCTGTATGTATAGCTCAAAACCTTACATGTTGAACTGAAAAAGAATCCATTCCAGTTTGGGAGAAAAAAGAATTTAGGAAGCTACGTTGACAGTCTTGGACTGCTCCAAGGAAAAGAGCTTGTCCGTGTTTTGCTAACACCTGTGTTCTTTCAAGCACTAGTAAATTTGGTACAGGACAAAGACCACAATTTGCATAGATATAATTTTACAATTTGTTGTTTTGCCAATCTTAGGATGGCACTGTAACAGGATGTGCCTGGTCTGTCTGAGTGGCCTATTATAAATAAACCTGAAATTGATGAAATTACTGGGTCATGGATATACGAAGATAGCCATATAAGCTATATAATGAATGGGGTATAATTTCGAGATTGCCATATAAGCTATATAATGAATGGGGTATAATTTCGAGAGGTTCCATAACTGGAATGGTTCCCTCTGTACAAGCAATATTATGCATGCATTGCTTAGAACCTGTATGCTAAATCCAAACCAGAACATGTGCTAATGTGGAATGAAAGGATATTCAGAGAACCACACTAAGTCTCACACCTCTCAAAGTGGGTAATGCTGAGATGTTTTGCTATATCCTTTGATTGTTAGTAAATCAGGCAATGGGTAAGATCTGTAATTTGTGTGACACTTGTGCCATCTCATTTCTCTCTTCTCCATTTTCAGAGAGATGTTTCTTCCACTATTGGCCCAGGTATACAAAAACTTCATAGTTTTTCCCTACTTCTAATAGCAGTCTTCAAATGTATATCATAAAAGAGATATTTGAGCTATGGAATGAATTTCAATTATCAAATATAATTAAGGAAAGCATACAAAATGTTGTTTCATGTCCTTCTTAGAAATTTCATCCTAGATATTTTACAAATGCTTGGAATTTTGGAAACAATTATGATCAAAGAAAACTTTGACTCTGAGACAGAGACCTGGCAATTTCCTGGTGGTTCTGGTCCTTTTCAACTCATTTTGCTGGATTAACCTGGGAAAATGTACCATGAAGAAATTTTATATAATGTATGTGTAGCCTAAAAGTTCTTGTTTCTGAGTTCATTATACTATGAATATAGGTTACTTTTCTACATAGATTTTTTTTGAAGACCTTAACATTAACTAAACTTATGAATATATCAAAAATACATGCTTACAAAGGCCAGTACAATAATTATATGTATTTTTTAATAAAAACATTTAAAATATGCTCATTTTGAAAAGTTTATATATAAAGGGCAATAGTAGAGTGACTATTAAACATAGGGGATTTAATGAACTCAAGATAAATAACCAAGTCACACCTAAACATTTTTATACAATAAATATTAATTTATTATACTATTAGTAAAATATAATAAATCAATGCATGTATATGCGTATATCTCTCTCTCTATATATATATATATATATAGATATAAATGCACTCTAGTTTACAGGTACTATCATACATATTACTGCCTTATATGACCCTCACAATAACTTTCAGCTTTTCATTTCCCCTTATTTTCCTGGTTTCTGTTTAGATCTCAGGAATGTGTAATAATTTGGATTCTGGAGAGGAAAACAGATTAAGGAAATAATTATTTGGTTTCCTCATGTTGGGCCAGCAGAGAAAAACTGTGTATGTGCCTGTGATAAGAGATCTTAACCCCCTTCACAAAGGTGGTTCCATACCCTTATTTTCCCCATAACAAGTTAGAAAAGTCTTACCACATAATAGTTTCTTTTACCAAGTTCATAGCTTTCTTTTCGCCTAATGTACAGAGGCAGAAGTCAATTCCAAGGTCAACTTGGAATGAGATGAGACATGATGCATTTTAGCTGTTGCTAGCTGACACCTATTTTTTAAAGCACCTATTTGTATTCTCCCATCTAATTTATCCCTCCACATACGCCACAGTTTGTCTTTTTCCTAATGATCTCTTGTAGAGGGCATGGAGGCTCCACAGGACATCCTTTCTGAAGCAAAGATCCTCTGATTCTCAGTCTGCAATCTCTCAGACTCTATTTACAGTTACCCAGGAGAAAATTTTCCAGCTATATACCTAAAAGGATATATGTAAGTGAACTGTTTTTAACGTTTACTTCTCCTGTTCTTCTTTTGATCACCATAGTTCTCAAAGAGCCCCCAATGAAAGGACAGATACAAAAAGGAAGAAATAAAAGAGCTCAAGGGAAGAAACTACAGGGCTAAAACGCAAGTGAATTTCAGAACTAATCACCAGTTTTTTGCAAGATTTCTCAGTAAGGAGGGCTTTGTTTTCTAACCAAGGCCTGAACTAGCATTTAATATTGGTGCTATTGCTACTTACTTATATATGGTTTTCCCTTACGGGGCTCACATTCTGTTTAGATTGAATTTCATTTCTCCACAATGGTGAGAATTTATACCACGTTCAGTTTTTGTATCAGGACTTCTGACAGGATAGTGAAATGAAGAGATAGTAAGTTAAATAGTGGGAAAATGCATAGTCGGCCACATAAGACATCTGTGAGTATTTTTAGAATTGAGAGAATGAGTGAGTAGGACCACATGCAATTCCTTATCTCTTGAAAACATGAGTCTGAATATCTATTGTATAAAGTAGAATGACAAGATTCTTGGGAGTTAAACTCATAAAAGTTCTCGGAACTGTCTTGTCAGCATTTCAATTTCAGCCTCCAATTTCATTTCATTGACTAAGAGATGAGAAAACAGGGGAAATGGGAGTTAATTAGAAGTAACAAAGAATAACAGAAAGACATTTGAGAAGGTATGGGTGGGGTTTTGGTAGAGGTAGTCTATGAAATAAAAAACATGAAGCACTAGTTATAGTATGGTAGGAAACTTGGCAAAGTGTGCTGGTAAAATGAGCAGTCTCTCTCATCTTATACACTGAGAACATAATTTGGCTTACTAAGCCATACTGAACAATAATACTATTCGTCACCACTTATCAGTATTTACTACTGTATAAATTGACGATTATCAATATTTTAAGACAAAAATATTACAAACAATGTCTTACTTCAAAGTTTAGAAAATGTTCATGAAACAGTATGTAACCTCCTTCTTATGATAATATTTCAAAGTTTTACTCTAGTCCCAGTAATAAAATAGAGAGGAAAAATACTTATACATGAAAAAAATCATTTGAGTTTGCTTATAATTCTATAGGTTTACTAGAACCTGTATTTTTAATCAAGAAACAAAACAAGTCAGCAGTCATTTAATTCTTATAATTTAAAAGGTTTCCATTTCCCTGCCAAACTCAGAATGGTGCTTTGTTTACATCTGAGGCTAAGGTCGGGAGAAAATCACTTCTCATATTGCTGTAATGCAATTCAAAAAAGATATGAATATTTTTCATTCTTTAGGCTATTAATTAAGCTGATATATCTGTGTCAAAATCTGAAATCAGATGGTAAATATTCTCATAATTATTAAGTTCAAATATAGTAGCTGTTTTAATTCTAAATAGAAAAGGACAAACACAATATCTCCCTCTAAAACCCTACCTTTCATTAGCTATTTTCTGAAAAAATGTTTTCCTTAAGTTTGAATATAGTGTCTTTCTTATAATATAGTGTCTTTTCTTTAGCTTTGGTAATTCTGGCTTTTATGTCACTTTGTAAAATTGGAACTAAAATCCTAAATAAAGTTTAAATTACCAAGTGTTTGACCATGTCTAGGCATTCTTACGATGATGATCTACGTCTGATTTGCTCTTCTGCCCTTTTGTGTAAGGCTAAAGGAGCTGGCCTGGTGGGCTGGGATGATCTAACAGCAACTGCGGGTGTCAGGTTGAATACTTTTGATTTATGGGTCTCAGTATGATTCTCTGTCTACCTTTATCTTGGGCTTGACCCTTCTCAGAAAAGGTCCCAGTGGCAATGATCACGTCAGGTCACACTTGCCACATTATATTTAAGGACCCACAAAGCCTTTAAGCCTAATTATCTGATATTAATCTCTATCGTGTTCTGCATTTAAATCATACAGCTTTTCCATTTTCAAAGCTAGAGACCAGCCAACATTAATTGATCAGGCCTTCTGTATCATCTGTAATTCCATTTTGGGAAGCAACTTCTCTAAGAGACAGAAAACCAGCAGGTGCATCATCAAACCTGGATGAAGGGGCGTCATGCGGTTTGATGCTGGCACTGCGGTCCCTCCGTACAGGTGCGGGCTCCAAGGTGGGCAGACCTGTAGCTGAGGTGGTGGTTGTCCAAGTGGAAGAAACTCGTCTCAGCAAACCAGGGGGCAAACTCCTTCTCAGGCGCTAGAAGAGAGGACTGATTTTATTACCAAGCATATTTTACATGTCTAACTTTTATGTGCTAGAAGAAAATGAGCTTCTAATTGGAAAGGAATTGACTAAACTGTATTGGTTAAATATTACCTATGTAAAATTTAGGTGCTCAGAAATTCCACAAGAGACTCTGTGGCCAAAATGAGTATTATAAAAATAACTTTGGGAGGTCTTTATTTTGATACTTATGCAAGTATGGGATTATACAGTCAATCACCAGTAGGATAATTTTATCGTTAAACATGTTCAATAGGACTTGTATACCGATATACATGTATTATATTAGTTATTAAGACCAGAAGGTTTTCCTCCAAAGTCACTTGTTTGTGGCATGGATTATTTATATCATTTTGCACAATAGTTCATACACTTAAGTATTATTGATTTAATTTTACTATCTTTCTTTTTCTTCTTCTTCTTTTTTTTTTTTTTTTCCCCAAGAAAGAGTCTCACTATGTCACTATGTTGCCCTTGGTAGAGGGCAGCAACAGCTCACAGCAACCTCAAACTCTTGGGCTTAAGTGATTTTCTCAGCCTCACGAGTAGCTGGGACTTCAGGTGCCTGCCACAACGCCTGGCTATTTTTTGGTCATAGTTATCATTATTGTTTGGCAAGCCCGGGCTGGATTCGAACCCACCAGTTCAGGTGTATGTGGCTGGCACCCTTGCCGCTGAGCTACAGGTGCTGAGCTTAATTTTATTATCTTGATTTGAAGTGTTAGGAGCTAAGTGTATGAATGTCACCACCTTTCTTGTGTTAATGTAACAGACATCAGCGATATGGTATATAAGTGATGACATTAGTGTGACCTTCTGAGAGGACACCCTGCTGCCCGCTCTCTTTATTATTTCTCTTCCTGTCATATCTTGAGGGGCACATGTGGCAGCGTTACCACTGAGGCGAGGACACCAGCACTCTAAAGAGGGTTTGGACCTTAAGAATGAGAGTGAAGGTATGTCCAACAACTTCAGCAACAGTCCTAACAGGTAGCCCCTTGAAGTGGTGGCTAATGACTGCTAGTAAACACACCGTGTAGGCAGAGTTTACAAAGACACGCTGCTCTTCTCAAGAAGGTAAAAACTTTTGAGAAGGGAAGTATATGGCATCTAGGGATTCAAAGTAAATCAGATACTTAATAGTTTCCAAGGTCTTTTAAAGATCTGATTATGCATCTTGCAATTCAGGAGGAAGAGAAAAGGACAAACTGATAAATACCAGGCTTTTTGCCTTAAATCTGGCACTGACCTCAGGTCTGATTGAGACCCAAATGAACACAAAAGTTAAACATGTAAAACACATCTGTCTCTCTCTCTCCCATTTTTTTATTATCCTTTCATGCTTGGGCATACCTTCCTTAGGGAAGTGGATATTGGAGGAAAACGATATAAAATTGTCATTGTTCAAGCTTGCTATGAAGATCACATACCAAGGTCAAGAGAATCCCAGCAGTAGGAGCATGGGTATTACTAACTGACCAAGAGTTGCTTTTTACTAAACACATAACTGTGCTGAATGTGCCACAGAACACTGAAATTCTAATTTTTAGACTTTAATGTCACTTTTTTTTTTTTTTTTTGAGACAGAGTCTTACTAAGTTGCCCTCAGTAGAGTGCCATGGAGTCAAAGCTCACAGCTCAAACTCTTGGGCTTAAGCAATTCTCTTGCCTCAGCCTCCCAAGTAGCTGGGACTACAGGCACCCACCACTTTGACCGGCTATTTTTTGGTTGCAGCTGTCATTGTTGTTTAGCAGGCCCAGGCTGGGCTTGAACCCACCAGCCTCGGTGTGTGTGGCCAGTGCCCTACTCCCTGAGCTATAGGTGCTGAACCAATATCGCTTATGTTTAATTAACATTAAGGTCTGAACTGAGTGCATGATTCTACTCCTTACAACTTACTTTTGTAAAATGCATACCTTATATGTAAAAAGGAGCATGTATTATTTCTTCTCTTATTTCTTCTTTTTACATATAAGGTATGAGCTTGTAGAAATCGCTAAGACCGCCTTTTACTTTAAATAAGCTATAATTAACTAAAACCATTCTCAGTTCAAAACCTGTGTTTGGGAAAGCCATGAGATGAGTTTGAAGGATATCCTACAAAGAAATGAAAGAACAAAGGAACCTTTACTTTTAGAAGGCAGTGGACTTTTAAACAGAAATCTGCACTAGAATGGAGCAGAGATCCTAATGTCCCCTCCCCACCCTCCAATATCCTCATCACTTAACACAGAGCTTGGCATACAGGTATAAAAACTGCTTGTAAGTAAAAATGGCTTGGAAGTTTAAATTTAAAAAGGTAAATTTCCTATTTACAGAAAGATATGAAATATAAAAACAGAAGTCCTTATGTTTAAATGTTATTATTCTTGTCTCCAGAATCAAATGTCGAACCAGGCACTGAAATCAATCTGCAGATTAGGTTGGGAGTGACATGGAGGAGACCCGGGAGTCTGTTAAAGGACAAAGTGGAGGGAGCGGGTCACCTACCTTAGTGATGGCCAGCTTGTCTTTGTCAGAGCCATCTTCCGAGTCGGAGCAGGTGTAGTTTTCACTGAGGGGAATGAAGGGATTCACTCTGGGCTTGTGGATGGCCTGGAAGGTGAGCTGTGTGCTGAGCAGGTTGCTCACAGCCCTCAGGGACGTGCACACAGTCGGCGGCAGAGAAGGGTCTGCCAGGAGGTCGGTGATGAGGCCGTGGGCCTCGCCCATCACAGCGATGTCCACAGTGATGCTGGTTCCTGAAGACTGAGACACCAGACCAAGAAAAGGTGAGGTCAGAAAGCCTCAATCTGGAGATGCAGAATTAAACTGGACTTCCTCAATGACCAAATACAAGCAGTGATTCTGTAGGATTTCAGTACAGTAAAATTCAAATTACCTATTTCAAATGTTGCTAAAATGTGCCCCAGCTTTCACCCTTTTCATGTTCATGACACCTTTTTTTTTAGTACTAGAACTTGGGGAGAAATAGAGCATATGTGAAGAGATTAAAAAACACGAGTTCCCTCTCTCCCTTCTCTCTCTGTCTCTCTCAGTCTCCATCTCTCCCCCTCTTTCCTCTCTCTCTCTTTTCTCCCCTCTCTCTCTCCTCCCCTCTCTCTCTCTTTCTTTCCTCACTCCTCCTTGGTGTTGTCCTGCAACATCCTCCCCTAACCAATAAAGACCTTTCGCACAAAAAACAAAACAAAACAACAAAAAACACTAGTTTTTAAAAAGCAAGAAGGTTCAGAGACTTGGAATGAAACTTCCTGTCAATCGCTCCATATGAAGACCTCAACATTTGAGATGTATGCTATTAGAAATTTCATTCTGAAGTTAACATTAATATGCTATTAACATTTTAATTTTAGTAATATTAGCAGTATTTTAAGATGATACTTGAGCCTGGTATGCAGCAATTATTCAACTAATATTAGAGATTGACCAAAAACAACTTAATGTGTGTTCAAATGCACAACCTGTCTCTTTTCTTGTGGTTGGCAAGAACAGATGTTTCGGTTTGGCGATTCTGTGCTGTGTATTTTCTATCCTGACAAACTGCCTATGATACAGAGTTGTTACTCTGCCCCGGTGGCAGAAACAAAGAGGACAAAAAGCAGGGGCTGGGAACGCAGCCCACCTGGCTGGCCAGGATAGAAGACACGGAGGAAGAGGTGTGAGAGGATCTGTGGTAGGATTAGGGCCCAGAGGTTGGTGAGACCTGAAGATAGGATGATGCACAGGACTGTCACTACTGCAAAGCAGCCAGAGTGGGAGGCACAAGGAACCTACATAAATTTAAACAGCACAGCACCATTATGAGCAAGCTCTGGAATGAGGTCATTTAGATCCAAGTCCTCAACCCTCCTCACTCTGCCACTTTCTAACAGCAGGACCTTGACCACGTTCTAACAGCATGACCTTGACCACGTTCTAACAGCATGACCTTGACCACGTTCTAACAGCATGACCTTGACCACTTTCTAACAGCATGACCTTAACCACTTTCTAACAGCATGACCTTGACCACTTTCTAACAGCATGACCTTGACCACTTTCTAACAGCATGACCTTGGACCACTTTCTAACAGCATGACCTTGGCCATTTATTAAGCTTTCCATGCTGTGAGTTCTCCATCTGTAAACCAGATATAATAATAGTAGTAGAAGCCTCAGAAGGAGATTATAAAAACTAAAAGGGATAAACTATGCAAAACACTTAATATTGAGCTTGCAATTTTAAGTCTTGAATAATGGTAACAATACGAATAATATTAATTCTGGTGTTTTTCAATAAGAAAACTAGTTTAGCTATGTACTTAGAAGAAAATAAAGTTTAACCATTCTCTTGAAATGGGCTTAAAAACAGTTTAAAGAGATTAAAAAAAAACTTAAATATATAAAATTGTTGGGCAGGGTGCGATGGCTCTTGCCTGTAATCCTAGTACTTCTGGGAAGCCGAGATGGGTGGACTGCCTGAGCTCAGGAGTTCAAGACCAGCCTGAGCAAGAGTGAGACCCCCATCTCTAAAAATACTTCAGAGGCATATGGGGGTGGACGCCTATAATCCCAGATACTTGGGAGGCTGAGGCAAGAGGATCATGTGAGCCCAAAAGTTTGGGGTTGCTGCGAGCTGTGACACGTGCATTCTATTGAGGATGATAAAGTGAGATTGTCTAAAAAAAAAAAAAAAAAAAAAAAAAGTATAAGATTATTAGAAGACAAGATGGGGGCTGTTTTATAATCTTTAAAAAATTTTGTAATAGGAATTCACAAACTGCCAAAGAAACATCTGACAAATATGAATAAAGGAAGATTAAAAACTTCTGTGAAAAAAATATACCTTAAGTAAAGGGAAAAAGGAATCTGTGAGAAAATGTTTGCCACACAGAGAAAATCAAACATATCCAGATAAAGAGCTTCTAAAAAAAAAAAAAGGACAAATTATATGAACAAGTAAATAGACATTTAAAACAAAATATCATCAAACACATAAAAAGCTACTTACCTCCCTAATGGGCAAACTGAAAATCAATATAATAAAAACAACTTCTACTTACCAAAGTGGCAAAATAATACAAGACTGACAGGACTAAACATTAGTAATAGTTTGGACGAACAAGCAGTAAGTGAAAAATAATCTGATATTCTTAGAAAGTAATTTTTCTGAGTCTATCAATTTGTAGTTTACATGTATACACTATTATCAAGCAAAGCAAGTAGCTGTATGGTCTAAAGAGTAATTCTTTTGCTATGTAAAAATACAAAAACAAAACCTCAAATGGTATAGAGTACTCTGGTGACAACAACAGAAGACTTTAACTACTAAATGAATATAAATAGGGAAATTCTTTTCTTAAGGTATATTATAATTGTATTATAACGTTATAAGAACTCATCGAAAAGATCTGGGTAGATCCATAAATGATTACTTGGGACAGTGCTCAGAAAATATTGTTCAGTGAGGGAAAAAATAGTTCATAGAAAAAGTGTATTATTTTTATAATCATAAAAATACCATAATTATGAGATACCAACATCCATGAAGATATCTAGTCTTGTAATAAGTAATCGGTTATTCTTTTTATATTTTATTTTTTTTAGAGACAGAGTCTGACTTTGTCACCCTGGGTAGAGTGCTGTGGTGTCACAAATCACAGCAACCTCCAGCTCTTGGACTTAGGCAATTCTCTTACCTCAGCCTCCTGAGTAGCTGGGACCACAGTTGCCTGCCACAATGCCTGGCTATTTTTTGTTGCAGTTGTTTCGAACCCGCCACCCTTGGTATATGGGGCCAGTGTCCTACTCACTCAGCCACAGGCATCGCCCTATTTTTTTTTTTTTTTTTTTTTAAAGTAAACTCATACTGGTTAATGTAAGAATATAAACAACCAGGTCAAAATGCTTGTTTTTGTTAGGTAGAGTCGCCCTGTGGTTATATCCCACACACAAAGGGTGTGCAAACACTCCCACCCCATGCCCATTCAGTAAGAGCACCCCCCAATCCCACCCCCTTCCCGCATGACCCCTCCCCTCAACTTGAATTGAAATGAGTTTTTCTCCTCTGTGAGCATGCATCAGATCAGATGGTTTCATGTTAATATTGAGTACAGATAATTGCTTTTCTACTCTCGTGATACTTTACTGAGGACTGTTTCAACTCTATTCAGGTTATTACAAAAGGTGTGAAGTTACTATCTTTTTACAGCTGAATAGTATTCCATAGTGTTGGTATTATATAGAACAGTCGGTATATGTCTTTTACTACTAGAATAATAAATATAACAATAATGGCAACAGATAATACTTATTAATCATAAGTCTACAAAGCAGCTACTATTATTGGCTTCATTTTTATTAGCTACAAATAACTTGGCAAAATCAGGCAGCTGGGAAGTGAAAATACCAGGCTGCAAACACAAAGATTTTGACTCCACACCTCAGCTGCTAAACCACTATGATGAAATAAATACCAAAATTTTTCATTTTGCATTATTTAGTCATAGTACCTGTGTTTTTTGCTCCATAGGCCTAAATATCTCTGATGAAGCAATAATAAAATTGAAGTGTAAGATGATCTTAGTGTATATAATCATGCCTTTTTCATACATGTACCAACATTGTTAATATGTTTTTTAGCTACAAGTTACATTTTATTTTTAAAATAAATTCTGTTGTGTACATGTGAGGTTTATGACATGATGTTATATGATATAGATAGTAAAACGATGACTATAGTGAGGCAGATTTAGCACTCCACATAGTTACTTTTCTATGGCAAGAGCAGCTGAAATCTACTTATTTAACAAAAATCTCTAATATGACATAATTTTATTAACTATAGTCCTCAGGTTGTACATAAGATCTCTAGACTTGTTCAGTCTACATGACTGCTACTTCATATCCTTTGATCTATATCTCATCTGCCCCCTACCCCCCACCCGCACCTTTCCCACTCCCACCCCCGAACACTGATTCTCTCTGTACATATGGCTTTTTCCCCCCAGATTCCACATATAAGTGAGATCATATAATATTTTGCTTTCTGCGTCTGGATTATTTTACCTAGTGTAATATGCCCCAGGTCCATTTATATTATGGAAAATGGTAGGGTCTACTCCTTTAAGGCTGAAATTTCAATGTGAGTATATATGTACACATATATGTATATGTCTTTGTAAATATATATACACCAACACACACACACCCATATACAGGATGTCCATAAAGTTCATGTGAAATTTACAATGTAAAACTATCTTAAATTGCACACAAACTTTATGGACATCCTGTGTACATGTGAGTGTATGTATATGTATATATATATAACATTTTCTTTGTCTAGTTGCCCATGGATGTATATTTAGGTTGTTTCCATATTGTGGATTGCAAATACTACTACAGTGAATGCTACCCTCCATATTGTGGATTGCGAATACTACTACAGTGAATTCTACTACTATCTGGGAATGCAGATATCTTTATGGGAGGTGGTGGTTTCATCTCCTCTGGGCATACACCCAGAAGAGTGATTGCTGGTCACCTGAGCTTTTGCTGTGTTACTCAAAAAGTCATTGCCAAGGTCAACATCAAGGTGCTTTTGGCCTATGTTCTTGTCTTGAAGTTTTATGGTTTCAGGTCTTGCAGTTAGATTTGCATTGATTTTTTGTGTGTGGTACCAGCTATGGGTCCAATTTCAATAGTCCTTGCGTGTATAAATCTAGCTTTCCAGAATCATTTATTCAACAGTTGATCCTTTCCCCATTGTGACCTCTTGGTGCCCATGCTGAAAATTAGTTGACCATGTACGTCTGAATTTTTTCCTAGGGTCTCTAAGCTGTTTCATTTATCTATGTATCTATTTTTATGCCAGTACCATAAAATTTCAGTTGTTATACCTTTATAATCTCAAAACGGGAAGTATGATGCTTCCAATTGTATATTTCTTCCTCAATATTGCTTTGATCATTTGTATTTGTGTGTGTGTATGCGCGTGTGTGTGGCTCATATTCATTTTAGAATTTTGTTTCTATTTAGGAAAGAATGTAATTAGAATTTTGATAGGGACTGCTTTTGGTAGTATAGGTATTTGAACAATATTAATTGTTATGATTCATGAACAGGGTATATCTTTCCATATGTTTTTATCTTTTAACATTTTTTTCATCAATGTTTTATAGTTTTCAACATACAGATCTTTTGTTGTCTTGATTACATTTATTCCTAAGGGTTTTTTATTGTTGTTCTTGATAGAATCAATGGGATTGTATTCTTGATTTCTTTTTTAAGCCAGGTCATTATTTGTATATAAAAATGTACTGATACTTTTATGTTGATTTTGAATTCATTTATTAGTTTTAATATTTTGTAAAATCTTTGGGGCGGGTTCCTACATAGATAATCATGTCATCTACAAATAGAGATAATTTTATTATCATTACTGATTTTTTAAAATGTTCATTAAAATGCCATAAACTAAGCTAACATTCTCTTTTAGAAACAGGTATTTTTCTCTATTCTGTTCCAGATATCTATTTCTCTGCTTTTGTGCCAGTACCATGCTGTTTTTTAAACTATCCCTTTAACTACCTGGCAGTCATCGGAATTAAGAAAATCAAAATTTAAAAAAGCGGCTTCCTTATTGTCAAAGCAAATTGGAGTCCACATATAATGACCAAAAAGCTAATTTTTAAGCCTATTTAAGAGAATGACAAATTCTAGCTGTCACTTAAGCAACCATCTAGCTCGTAGCAACCAGCTACAGGTAACTAGCAACCCTGAAGGCAAACGATAGAAATAGCAAGGGATATCTTCCCTACCAGAATTTCTTCCCACCATTGAATTTCAGAATAATGGCTCCACAGAGCCAAAGACAATTTTGGGGTGGTTCAGCTACCTGTAGGTTATCTCTAGCAAACCTGGAAGATATATTTGATATTTTGTTGTTACCTAAAATAACCAACTTCCTATACTTCAGTTTACACATTTAGATGTCCCATTCTTCCCCTGTATCCTGATTGGCCTTAATTAACATAATCTTCATAAGACATAATCCTTAAATATATGTTAGGTTAATTGTTCTTACAATAGCACTATTTAATTACAAAGCAACTACCCATACAAATGGCAACAGTCATCCTCTCTTTGCCCTTCCTTGTCCCTAACGTGAGCGATATTATGGGAAATCTTAGCTTTCTTAGAAAATATGTATATTTTTATTAGAAAAGGAGAAGGCATCATGAAAAATAATGTTAAGGACCTGACCTAACCATAAGTAAATTGGTTTCTTCACTATAGAACTTCTCAGAGACTTTAACAATTAGTGTGCAAAGTTACTGTATGAGGGGATTTCAAGAAAGACCTGTTAATAGTGAGTTGTTATGCCCACTCGTAGTCTCTGCTCAAAAATTATATCACCCCATTGCAGAACAAAAGTACGATCTCAAGCCCATTGGTGAACTGAATGGAACCCTCTTGGAGACAGTGGTGAAAATAAAAACTAAGTTACCCACCCATGACAAGATGGAAGGTTGGTCTCACATCAGTACACCCTCCTTCCAATTAACCATTACCAGAGTTTTTTTCTAAGAGTTAAACAGAAACAAGAATAGAAGACTCCTCTATTGACTTCAACCAACCACCTGACATGCAACCAGACTCTGCTCCCCTTTGAAATTTCACTATGACCATGACTGGTTTACAAAGCACTCCTTCCTGATAAATGACTCCTGACCCCACACTGGTTTTGACCAGTTTACAGAGGCTGTGGATAAAAGGATAAAATATCTTTATGTTGTTTGTTTCACTTTTTGATCTGTAGAGCATAACTTTACTGCATTTTTTTTTATTATTAAATCATAGCTGTGTACATTAATGCGATCATGGGGCACCATGCACTGGTTTTATATACCATTTGACATATTTTCATCACACTGGTTACCTTAGACTTCCTGGCATTTTCTTAGTTATTGTGTTAAGACATTTATATTCTACATTTATTAAGTTTCGCATGTACCCTTGTAAGATGCACCGCAAGTGTAATCCCACCAATCACCCTCCCTCCAACCATCCTCCCCCCTCCCTCCCCTCCCTTTACCCCTTCCCCCTATTCTTAGGTTATAACTGGGATATAGCTTTCATGTGAAAGCCATAAATTAGTTTCATAGTAGGGCTGAGTGCATTGGATACTTTTTCTTCCATTCTTGAGATACTTTGGTAAGAAGAATATGTTCCAGCTCCATCCATGTAAACATAAAATAGGTAAAGTCTCCATCTTTCTTTAAGGCTGCATAATAATGTTAAATCTGTAGTCCAAACTGAAAGGAGGTGTAGTAACATGTATGTTCACTTGTTTTTTGCTATTTTGGGGGAATTTTCTTTGTTGTTTCCCTAACACACATGTATGACTCCTTTCATGAATTTTTGTAGCTCCTCTTATAACCTGTTTGGCACTAACTCCTGTCCCACCCTTCCTCCCTCAAAATGCCTCCTTTTATCTTAGTCAGAGGCTCCACTTCCCAGCCTGCAATTTGAAACCCAACATAAAAAATAAAGTTCGCCTTTCCAAATGTATAGATCTTGTGATTTTAAATCATCATGATATATACTTCACACTGTCACAATGACGGAGATGCACACCTTGTTCCTGCCCTCCACTGTCATTTCATTTAAGGAACAAATATCTTTTTGAAACTTGAGTGCTTTGAGAAGGTAAGAAAATTGATTGATCACATTTTACACCTTACTGTAATTTAATTGGAGAAGTTCTAGTTGTGTGAAATCACACTGGTTTGCTCCACCAATATTGCTGTAGAAGGAAAGGAGAAATAATGGTTGTAGAGTGTTGTGCAGTTGGATGGATGGGCACATTTCCGGGAAGGAGAAACAGCTAGTGGGACTGGATCTAGGGGGTGTGAGAACTCTGTGTGTGTGGTTTTGTTTTTGTTGGGTTGGATTAGGTTGGGTTAGAATTTGTGGGGGAAGTGATATGAGAGGAAGTATAAAACTAACTCTCCTTGTTTCACAAATAGGCACATTTCCCAAAAATACATCCACCTTTATCCTACACAACAAACATTCCTACTCTCAAAATTTTAATCAGTTGAATTATAGGATCCCTGAATTCAAAGTTTAAGTACCTTTGGTTAAATGTGTTGAAGATGGCTAAAAGACCCCCTACCCTCATGTTTTCTGAAAACTATTTCTAAGACAAAGGTTTTCCCATGTTTCAAAACATAAACTTAGAAGGTGTTCTTTTCCAGTATAATTTATTGCAATATGTAGTTTCCTTAGGTTTTTTTTCCCCCCCCATTCAATGAGTTATTTTTCCTAAACTATTAGTAAATTAACAAATCTATGTTCCTAAATGTGGAAGTATATTTACTAACCATAGAAATCTTTTGAAGGTTAATGTTAGCATTTCTCATTTGGAAAATTCAAGCTATTGGCAAAATTCAAAAGACATACAGCTTGGGAAATATTTAGTATCTTATCTGTAAGATTATAATGTAACCTTAAGATAAGATTATATGATGGTACTTAGAATGAATTCAAAACAAAGGTAGAAACTCCTTTATAGACAGTTATTATGAAAATAATTGGAACTGGTTCTATTAAGGGGCAGCCTTATCCCCAATCAGAATTAAATTGTGCGTTCCTTTATACAAAATCGTGTTAACTATATTATCTTATTTTCTGTACTTTTTTTTTTTTTAATAGATAAAAATATGCACCATAGATGTGGCCCAACCCATCACCCTCCCACCAGGGCACCTGCTCTGACAATGCTCCTTGACTGACTTGCTTCTCTTTCTCTTCCACTTCCTCAGCCCTCCACCCAAACCTCCCCCCTCCCTTCCCCTTCCTTGGTCCTTTCCTCATAGTCTTGTGGTATAGTTGGGTTATAGCCTTCCTGTGAAAGCTATAGTTTAGCTTCATAGTAGGGCTGAGTACATTGGATACTTTTTCTTCCATTCCTGGGATACTTTGCTAAGGAG
>CAUYPK010092947.1:0-89446 GCA_963574355.1 Loris lydekkerianus | reverse complement strand
TTTCTTCAACATGTGAATGTCATTGAAGTATTTAATTTCTCCATCATAAATGAAACTCAGTTTAGCTGGGTACAGGATCCTGGGTTGAAAGTTATTTTGCTTTAGGAGATTAAAAGTCAATGACCATCCTCTTCTAGCTTGAACGGTTTCAGCAGAGAGATTTGCAGTTATTCTAATATTCTTGCCTTGTAAGTGATGGTTTTCTTTCATCTGGCTGCTTTCAGAATTTTCTCCTTCATATTAATGTTAGTGAAATTGATTATGATGTGTCTGGGGGATGTCTTATTTGGGTTGAGTCATGCTAGAGTTCTGAAACTGTCTACTGTCTGAGTTTCAGAATCTTGGAATGTCTGAAAAGTTCTCCTTCATAATCTCACGGAGAGACTCCATGCTTTGTGAAGCCACTTCATCACTTTCAGGAATCCCTATAACATGAATGTTGGTTTCCTTCGAATTATCCCAGAGCTCTCTGATAGAGTGACCTGTTTTTGCCCTCCATTTCTCTTCCTCTTTGAGAGTTTGGGAGCATTCAAAAGCTTTGTTTCCAATGTCAGAAATCCTTTCTTCTGCTTGCTGCATTCTGTTACTGAGGGATTCTACTGTGTTTCTCAGATCTTTGAGGGCTGCAACTTCTTGTCTCAATGTGTGAAAATCTTTGGTCATTTGGTCTTTGAATTTCATTGAATTCTTGAGCTATCTTTTGCGTTACTGTTTAGAATTCTAATTTGATCTTATTTGCTATCCAGATTCTGAATTCGATTTCTCACATCTCAGCTATTTGTTTGTGCATGTGATCTTGTGCTGTGTCTGTCCCATTGATTCTTGGGGGTGTTGATCTACTCTGATTATTCATATTGCCAGAGTTTTTCTGTTGATTTCACCTCATGATTGTTTTTCACCATTGCCTCTGGCCATCTTCAGAGTTGGGGAGGTGCCTCTCCAAGATTAGACCCAAGCGGGATCCCTCTATTATTGCTGGATCTTTGTAGGGAGTGATCCTGTGTAGTTTCTCTGGGGCTGCTCCAGCCATGGAGTTCTGGTTGTGGAGGCAGCTCTGGAGTGTGACACACCTGGATACAGCAACAGGGCGGGAGGTGGTGTGCATGGTTCTGTGAGTGCCTGGTAGCCAGTGACTTTGACACAGAGAGCCCAAGGCTCCAGCACTCTCTGGCCAGGAGAAGGACTCTGAGCAGAGGCAGGGAGGGCTATGGCGGGCATGCATCTACCAGAGTCCCTGGCCAGACAAGCAGGCCAGTGTGGAGGCAGGGAGGGTACAAGAGGGAGGACACAGGGTTGCGTGGCTCCTGCAGTTCTTAGTCAGGGCATACAGAGGCCTGGCAGGCGCCATTCGCAGGTCGGGAGTCACAGCGCAGCTCTTATGGAAGTCCAAACAGCACCAAGCCCAGAAGTTTGAGATTGTGATGCCATGGCACTCTACCCAGGGCAACAGCCCGAGGCTCCAGTGTGCCAAAACTGGTCTCACTCTGGCCCTGACGGTTGAGGCTGTAAGGCAGCTCAGTCCCCACCTTTAGGCTGCTCAGTCACTAGGTTACTAGCTCCCACCCGATCCTTGCTGTGTGACCCTGAGGGAGGAGCTTGCCAGGGCAGTTCTCTCACAATGGCTTCCCGTGGCCCACAGTCGAACACTATTAGCTCCGTTTGGCTTAGCAGCTCAGTCTGGGGCCCTGAATGCCCAAAGTTCTTCATGCTCCTGCTCAAGCTTTCCCCAAGGTAGTTCAACTGAGTGCCAAGTCCAAAAACGCTGAAACAGTTCACATGTAAGGCCTTTCTGGTTTGCAGTCTCACTGCTGTTTGTACTTAATGGCTGCAGCGGGATTAGGTCGATCAAACACACGCAACCACTTGCCAGTTTTTCATGTTTTTGTCTTCCTCTTGGGGTCCAAAGTTCCTTGCTGACTCCCTGTATCCTCAAAGGGATGATTATAGGCAGATCTCACCAGCCAGAGATGCCTGGAGTCTTATCTCCCCAGACTCACCATGTCCAGTTGCAGGGAGGCTGTTACTCAGCCACCATCTTGCTCCACCTCCCAAAATTTTTAATGAGATCCTGGGTTCTTGATTACTTTCTGGTGTGTCTTCACCTTCCAGGGTTTATTATTTTGCTCCAGACTAGTGATGAGGTTTGGCTTAGAGACAGCAAGCCCATTTCTCTGTTTACAGGGTGTTACTTCGACTTCCCTACAGGTCTCCCAGGACCTGAGGTCACAAGGTGAGAGAAGCTGCAGCAGAGACACCTGGGTCCTCCAGAAGATGCCACAATGAAGAAAAGACCTACATATTCTTTTTAAGAGCAAGTACTTCCTGTGTCTGTGTGTGTACATGAATATTTCTGTGTGACCTGTGAATAACTCTGATAGGACCAACACTTAGCTAACCAGAAATATCCATTTTCCACTTTCACTTTGTTAACAGGATTCTGATTCTGTGATGTGGGTTTGTGAGTGACAATGTGTGGAACCACCAGATCATGTATGTTCTGTTCTCCCTCTGTACTTTCACAGGCTCCATTTCAACTGAGGTTGCACACGTGATCCAGTAAGGCAAGGATGATTTACAGGAAATATGATGGGATGGTTTCTGGAAAAACATTTTGGGTTTTATAAGAAGTTCACAGAATTGTTGTGCACTTCCCTTCCCTCATCTTCCATGATTAAAAGACTGTGTCAAGGACATGGTAGATATTTGTGACCATTAGCATCACACAGAGAGAATGGAAGCCAAAAACTTCAGATTGTTGAAAGAAAGTTAAAAATCCCAGGTGTCAGGGGACATGTCAAAGGATACAAACCTTCAGTTAAGATGAGTTAGGTTCTGGAGATCTAATATATAGTATATATGACTTGGTGATCATAGTTAATAATGTGTTGTTATACTTGAAATTAGTCAAGTATAATAGTACATTATACTGAATTGGTCAAGATTTTAAACGTTTTCACCACAAACACACACAAAACAGGGTAATTATGTGAGACGATAGATTAATTAGCTTCATTGTGAATGATATCAATGCATCGTATTGCACACCTTGAACATATGTAATTTTTATTTTTTAATCACACATCAATACACCTGAAAAAAAAAATTCTAGATGTGATATCACTGTTGTGAAACTGAACCATCTCTAGCAATGTCTACTTATGGTCTTCTTACTATGTGAGAGAAATAAGGTCACTACATGTACATATTTAGGTTACTACAGGGACTAAGAGAAAACTTTCCCTTTACTCTCTGAAAGTTCATTGAAAAATCAATTCACAAAAGGCAGACTAACTGAGGAAAGGCAGAAAAAATTTATTAATGTGTACACAAGGAATATCACAGAGTAATCACCCACCCCCACACAAAGTAGAGAAGCTTATATGCCATATGGAGGTCAGAATGAATGGGGCTGTGGAGCATAACCCAAACCAGGTTACACTGGTAAGTCGTGTTACAGTGGCAAGACATGTTACTGGGAGGGAGAGAAGCAGCAGCTTGGCTAGCCAGGTGGTCTTGTTATGTAGATAAAACCGCACATGTAGCAGGCCTTAGAGAAACAGATGATAAGTGTTTCTCTCAGATCCTTAATGTGTCAGATTCTCACTAGATCTTAGTCCTCACTAGTCTGGACAAGGGAAGGCCTGGCTGCCTCAATGTAAGTTTACATTTATAAATTTACTGATCCTCCCCCAAAGACTGGTTTGCAGAGGTACTTCTGTTTGCTGGCTCTATGACAGTTACCTCAAAATACGTCAAATAAATATATTTTGGGGTAAAATATTTTGATTTCCTTTACAACTGTTGGTAGGGATTTTCTTTTATGGCAGCAGCATATATTATTAACTCAGACACTGAGTTTATTAGTAGTACTTAACAAATAATTTTTCAAATTGTTCCTAATGAAGGTCTCATGTATATCACTTGTCACCCTCCCACTTGAGTGGTCTAATTTCAGTGTTCACTAATTTCTACCTGAGCCAGTCAATAGACTTTAATAAATGTTTTCTAAATGAAAATGAATGAGATTTTTGTAATAATCATTTATGCTTCCTTGCTACGTCAATTTCCTTTTCCTTCCAATAATCGTGAGGTCAATTTATTTTTCTGGAACATAATTATGATCATGACTTTTTTTCTATTCATGATGTTAAATGGTTCCTCAGTGTCTACAAAAATCCAAATTTCTTACTCTTTTTTTGAAGTCATTCAAAATCAACTCTTAATAAGTTTTCAATTTAATTTCACAATATAGATTATAATCCAAACAAAATTGCCGTCACTTTTTCTTGCATATCTAACTAATTTAGGGATAAAATGTTATTTTCTGACTGACCACTACCAGAATTGTGCCTATTAATAATTTTCTTTTATTTTCAATTTCATCTTAAAATTTATCTCCTCTAGAAAACTTATCTTCATACCCCAATTCCCTTGTGGAACCAATATTCCACTATTCTGAGCTATGAAGCAGTCATTTCTTTGTAAGTTTCTATTTCTATTGCTTATATATGCTGATTATAGGTTTCTGTGTATAAGTCTTTTCTACTCTAGTATATTTGGGGCAATATCTGTGCTTTTGTAAATTTTTTTGTACTGTAATATATATAAATTATATGTACAGAAAACTCTGAAAAGTCACAAGTATAGTGCTTGACAAATATTTATAACCATGCATACTGTTATGTAACTACCACTTAGATATAAGTATACCATATAACTAGCTTATGTCCCTTCCCAGTCACTACCCCAAAGGTAGTTGCCAAAGGTAACTATTTCTCTGATTTCCACCATCATTTTTAGTATCGCTTAGTTATGAACTGTATATAAGTGTGATCATTCATTAAGTATTCTTTTGTGTCTGGTTTCTTTTACTCAGCATATTTATGAGCTATAATATATTCATATTGTTCTTATATCAGTAATTTGTTCCACTTTAGAAGAATATATTTCCTCTGTCCATAATTTTTATCCATACATAGCATATAATTTATCCAAACACAATTTTTCTGTAAATATTATTATTATTTTTAAATTATTATGATTACATATCAGTTGTACATATTTAAGGGTCCCATGTGATATTTTGATACAAGCATACCCTATGTAATAACCAAATCAGAGTAACTCATATATATATCATGCCAAATATTTGTCATACTTTTGTTAGAAACATTTGAAGTATATTCTTAAAGTTATTTTTCTGGAATACACAATAAATCATTGTTAAATGTAGTCACCATTTTGTGCTACCCAACACTAGATTGTATTCCATCCTAAGTTTCTTCATTCAATAACCTTCCCATCTTCATCACCCTCTTAACTCCCCTTCTTTTCTTCTAGTAACCATCATTCTATTCTCTATCTCCAAGAGCTTAATATTTTTAGCTTCCATATGAGAGTGAGAATATGTGATATTTGTCTTTCTGTGCCTTCCTTCTTTTACTTAACATGATGTCTTCCAGTTTCATTCATGTTGTTGCAAATGAGAAGATTTCATTCTTTTTTATGACTGAATAATATTCCACTATGTATATGTACCACTATTTCTTTATCCATTCATCCATTAGTGAACATATTAGGCTGATTCCATATCATGCCTATTGTGAATAGTGCTGCATTAAACACAGAAGTGCAGATATGTCTTCTATATATTGCTTTCTTTTGTTTTGGATATATCATGAGCTGTGAGATTGCTGAATCATTTAGAAGTTCTATTTTTAGTCTTTAGTAGAGCCTCTATATGATTCTTTACCATGGCTGTACTGATTTACATTCCCACCAACAGTGTACCAGGGGTCCTCTCTCTCCTTATCCTCACCAGCTTTGGTCATTGCTTAACTGGAGGGACATGATATTTCATTGCAGTTTCGATTTGTATTTCTTTGATGATTAGTGGTGTTGAACATTTCTTCATATGCTTTAGGTCATTTCTTCTGAAAAATTTCTAGTCTTATATTTTGTTCATTTTCAGTTGGATTATTTGTTTTTTCCTAATGTGTTATTTGAATTTCTTATATATCCTGGTTGTTAATCACTTGTCAGACAGGTAGTTTCAAAATATTTATTTTTCACATTCTTTGGGTTGTTTTTTCAATTTGTTGATTGTTTTCTCTGATGAGCAGAAGCATTTTACCGTAATGTGATTCCTTCTGTCCACTTTTGCTCTGGTTGCCTAGCTTTGAGGTCTTACTCAAGAAATCTTTGTCTAGATCAGAGTTTTTCAACCTTTTGTTTTTTAATCCCATGGCACACTTGAACTTCTATGGCACATTTAAATTAAGTTGATTAAAAAAAAAAAAAAAAGCTAAAAAAAGAATATATTTGCTGTATATTTGAACTTGTTAGAAACAAGTTTTGAACTTCTGTTGAAAATAATTTAATTAATGATCTTTAAAAATTTTCATGGCCCATCTGGGGCTGCAGCACACCAATTGAAAATCAGTGGTCTAGACCAATATCATGGAGTGTTTTCTCAATGTTTTCATCTAGTAGTTTCATGGTTTCAATTCTTAGGTTTAAGTCTTTATAGTCTATTTTTTATTTTATTTTTATATATGTGAGAGATAGAAGTCGATTTCATTATTTTGCAGATGCATATATTTGTATTCAAATATAATTTTTTGCTTATTAATGAACATTTGGTTTGTTTTTAGATTTTGCAACTATAAATAATAATGATCACTTGCTTGTACATTTTTTGGGGGCATATTAAATACATTTATGTTGTGCAAAAAACTCAGTGTGGAATTTCTGAGTAACCATATATATTTATTTTTAGATACTCATATTTACAGAGTAAAAATACAATTTTACTCCACCTGCATCATGGTGGCTACATGGTGACTATATATAACATTTTATATAGTAAATATATTTTACTCTGTAAATATATATGTAATATATATATATAAAATGTAATATATATAACATTTTATGTAATATATATAACATTTTATATCATAAAATACATATTTTTATTATATGTAACATATATATTTTATATATATAAAACTATGGAGGTTCTAATAAATATATAGATTTCAGAAGTTCAAATTTCTATATATAGATTTCTAAATCTATATATAGAGAGATTTAAGAAATTCAAACTCATTAGGAAAAAACAAATAATCCAACTGAAAATGGGCATAATATATACATATATTAGAATCTCCATAGTTGACTACCTCCCTCCATTAGCCACATCCTTCAGTTGACCTAATTTTCATAGATTGGACATGTGCCACATATATACATATCAGTAAAGTAAGCCTAGTTCTTTATGTTGACCACCTCCGTATGCTGACCAGTTTTTTACAGTCCTTGGGTGGTCAACTTAGAGAGCCTGCACATACATACAATACATATATATAGTATACATATACAATGTATAAGTATACATATACAATACATATACAATATATATATATATTTGAACATTTTATTGTTTATTTCTTCCTTTTGCCTATCTTTGTTCTAGATATTCTTTTCCATTCTTGTCAATTAATTGATAAGATTGTAATTGTTAGAGTACATTGAACCTATTACTGAATACTGATTAACTTAGGATATATGACATCTTTAAACTTCTGAGTTTTCTATTCTATGAAATGAATATTATGAACAAATTAATAATTATTTTATTTTAATTTTTTTTGTAGCAAAGGGCCTTGATCAAAGTGTTAAAGGTAACACTAACTTTCTTGGAAATCATAATGATGTTCAAACTATTTTTTTTTTTTTTAGTTATTGCTTTTTGTTGTTATTTATTAGCAGAGGGTGCTATGACACAGGGGTTAGCAGAAGTAAATGAAGCAGACAGTAGGGATGTTGGAGCAGCAGGGTGGCTTGAGGTAGTCACCAAAATAATTGAAGAAAACAAGATTTTTGTAAGAAAAGGAAAGTATTTATTAATGATCTGCACAGCAAGCCAGGCCCATCTTAATGACTGCAGGCATGGTATACAGTGCAGGCTCTGAATTTTATATGCAACTTTGTGAAGTATGAATTGCTTCCTGGAAGTTTCCCAGGGTTTTAATTAACTCTGTTCTCAAAACAGCCCACCTGCAAGGTCTCGAATCCAACCCACTTGCAAGGTGTTAGTAACAACCAATGTGCAGTGCCTTAATCTGCTTCACTCTCCTAATAGTCCAGGTCAGTCCAAAATAGCCTAACTACGTTGTCATCCACCCTGCTTATATCTAGCTAGCTACTAACAGGGACAGAGAAAGTGAGAAAGTTGCTCTTATGTTTCACATTTTCTTTTCCACCAATGTGATAATTGGGAGCATTTGTAATACCGATTAAAGTTATATTAGACTACAGTAGAAAAGCTTAAGTCTTTCTGCCAATTATTTTACTTTTGCAAAAAGATGAGAAGTATTTTAGGTTAAAATTACTTTTCTTAATATTGGAGTTATTGTAAAAAATGAGCTTTTTAATTTTAAAGCACCTGATGTTTGGCTCTATTTTAGAGATAAAATAATATTCGATCCAAACTAAATAAAAGGCTTATGTATTAACACATATATTTTCTTGTTCAGCACTATATTTCTGATATTGCATTTCAATGCATGTTAATAAAGTGGGTTAAGAGCTTGACATGTCTTCTACAAAGAATAAGAGGATAAGAAGTCAGTGGGGGAATATGACCTGCTTTTCTAGGTTCCTCCAATTTAAATTTGGCAAACCTAACCGTTTAATGTTTATTGATAAATGATGTAATATATGTAATCTCCAGCTACTGTGGGGTTATTATGGTTTTCAGATGCCTATTAGAGAATGAGAATATCTAAACTTTAATGTTAAATATACTGTATTGCTTTACTTTATAATCTGGAGTAAAGATTCAAGGATAATTATGGAAAAGTGTTGATGGCCATTGACTTAAAGAGACTATTCATGTAAAAGAAAAATCGTACTGGACAAAGTTAGACAGACAAAGAAGACTTCAAGACTATAGCAATATTAGTCAAGACGAGTAATGTAGTAGGGAGGAGAAATTGAACTTCCTTCAAGGGAAGCAAAAGACAAGAGTTTGTAAGCACTGGGGTGAGCTAGTGGAAAAGAACCTGAGGATTATAGAGGGGAGGTGGTCAATGTGCTAAGCTATCTGTGCTTGTTAACTGGTGCTTACAGAAGTTGGGTTCCTATGTATCCCACCAAGCCTGGAACACAGGGGCACTATCTTCCTTCATGATTTCAAAAGAATGGCTCCTGGGGCCTAGAAAAAGACATTTTTAAACTGTAACACAGGCTGGAGGCTGGCAGAAGATTTACATCTTTAAAAAGGCAGAAGAAGAATTTACAATTGAAAGTTCTCTAAGGCCGATGCTCTAAGGGAGGTTAGGGCCTTGCATTCAGAAAGAAGCTTCTCTAAGGTTCAGTGGAGCTGAGGGGAACATTACGACCTTCTTGGTCACAAGCCACCACAAATCTGCACAATCTCATATGGAAGGAAACTCCGTAAATTTTCCTCAATCAGCATTGGGAATAACAGCAATATAACATCGCTTGAGATTCAAGAGCCTATCTTTTAACCACTGTGTTACAGAAATGAAGTATTCCTAATTATGGCATCCTTTTCTCCTTTTATATACTTTTTATTTATCATTGTGCTTCCTTCATCCAAATCATTGTGCTGGGTAGCCTAACAAATCTAGCTTATACTTTATTAATTATGTGCCTGTGTAACCCTTAACTTTAAACATTACCATAGTTCAATGGCTAAGATTATTAAGAAGGATATAATTTTTTTTTGGGGGGGGGTGTGTGTACCAGATAGCTCCAAAGGAAATGGAGGGAATTGTCATTTTTAATTATCAGTATCATCAGAGTTATGTTGTAGGCAGCTCCCTTTTATCATGCCAATAAAAAATGGAAATTATCCTTTTTGATGGATAACAACATGTTTGCCTCTCTGGTAAGAGATTTGCATATCTTTTCACATTTAGCTGAACATGAGCCTTGTGAAGTAGCTAATTTTTCCACTTTAAATATGAGAAAACTGAGCTTTAGAGAAGTTAAGTAACGTGCACTTGGAGAAGCTCTTTAGCAATATTCACAGTTATTAAAATTTGAATGTGAGATTCAATTCCATATTAACTGACTCTTGTATTTGTGCTCAAGGGTGACCCTCTAGGCCATGTTTCTGGGGGTACGGTCAGCTTCTTCCTTCTGGAGGAGCCCAGGAAAGGCCACCTCAAAAGTTGCTTCACTTCTCTAAAGCTCAGTTTTCGCATATTTAAAGTGGTGGGCTGCGTATTTTGAATTAAAGGCCCTTGGAGTTCAGCAGATGCCAGAACAGCATTATCCTTGTTTTCAGAGGGTCTGGGCATGCTGAGGAAGGAAACGATTATCTCTGGCCTTTTCCTTGAGTTTTCGTTAACTAGCTCAGGTTTCAGGGCCTGTGGAATAAATGTAACCTCACCTGGGACCATTTTGTCAGAAGTCATTGTCATAAATCAAACTTTCAAAGGTAGAAGGAAGGTTTCCTTTGCCCCTACAGAGACAATATTTAAATTGTGTTTTTAGATTCTTAAAAAATGCTTAGGAACCTCTGTGTCAGTGCTTTTTAAGTCCTGGCTAGACAATTATTTGAGTAGTTTTAAAAAAGAAAAGTTTACAAATATCCAAGTCCTACTACAGACTTACCCCAAATTGTGAGGTCTCTGTGTTTATAACCATGTTAATATTTCTGGATGTCAACTAAATAATTGTAGTTCTGTCTTCCAAGTATTTTAATTGGACTGTGCTTCCCAGCCCTCTTGTGCTTGTGCAACTGTGCTTCTGGGTCAGGATATCTGATTGCTCATTTGGTCAGGGCTGTCACACTGAAAACACAGCAGGCAGCCCAGCAGTGGTGGCAGCAGCACCCCATCTCTCCTTAGAGGAATCAGCATTTTTACCAGATCTCCAGGTGAACTCATGCAAATTAAAATTTAAGAAGCACTACTTTAGAGCTCTAGCTTTTCCTAGCCAGAAATGTTTGAGAGGTGGCTGACTTGTCAGCCTGAGCGACGTTAGTGGGCAGAGCCCTCTGCCATCCAGCAACGGGCATATAGTTTAAGCTAAACTTTAGCCTTTCAAGATGTTTGCCTGGCTTCATTCTACAATACGACTTATCCCATCCCTACCGTGTGCCTTGAGTGTATGGGAAACAGTGTCAAATCTAAGTCAAAATATCTTAGGAGGAAAAAAATCTCTGAGTTGAGCCTATGGAAAGCAGAGAAGAATGCTTGCTTCTGTTTTGGTATTTGAAACTCTCTGGTATTAAAACTAAAGCCAAGTTCACGAGTGAGGGTTTGGGGAAAATATTATCACAGCTTGCCATATGGGTAGCACTGTTTCCTAAGTGAGGAAAAAACAGGTGGCTCAGAAAAAAAGAAAAAAGAAAAAGAGCAAGGGGTAGAGAGCAGAGAGAGGACTAGAAACAGGAACAAAGGTTTCAAGCTTACCCGAGCTTTCTCTTTTATTTCAAACCCAGAAAATAGCTCTGGGCACGTTAGCCTTGATGAACTGGAAAAGTTCCACACGTGAAGGCCAGCAATCCTTCCATAAGGCCGTATCGAGAATGAACACTTCTTCTCGATGAAGGGCTAATCTCGTACAAACACATTGCAAGGTGTTTCGAGGTTCTCTAATGACCCCCAGACTCTCTCTTGCACCATATTGTTAATGGAGAGGATGTATGTGTTAAACATTGTGCAGATTAAACTGGTGGATTATTTTCCCTGCATTTTAAAATATCATTCTGCCCTGTGGCCAGCCCGTTCGTAGCTGAAAATACAAAACGTAACTGAATTTTCCTTTGCTTCATTAGTGGAAATTTGAGAAAATTTAAAGGGACTGTTCAAGTTTCTTTCTTAAAAGATGCTTATTTATAAGATACCAAAGGATACCAGGGACTTCAGAAAAGGAATGAGGTTATTATAGACTAGATGTCAAATTTATTTAATCATTTAGTTATTCATTTATTCAAAAACTGTGTGCATATTCTCTTTGAGTCAGACCCTGAAATGGGAGCTGGTGATATAGTGGGAAATAAGGGCAAAGGCCTGTCCTTATGGAGCTTCTATTCTAGGATAACCATGTCTGCTGTAAACCAATTTCTTCCATGAGGAATGTTCCTTGGTCTCTGGTAACTGCCATGAACTCACATTGCTTGGTAGCATGGCATCATCTTATAATATACTAATTGCCACCTTATTTGACATATCAAGAACTCTTTACATTTTCCTACTTATCCATCTTTTACCAGACCTTTTATGTAGCCTTTCCTATCATAAAACTTAATCTTCTGACAGTGTTGCTTTCCCAATGCACCTCAGCTTTATTTATCAATTTTGTTTTCAAAGAAGTGAGTAAAATAATAACACAGTGACAAAAGAAATCTACATATCAGTTTTCTACTTACTGAAAATCTATGCCACATTCATACAGGATGGTGGCTATTGGCCGTACCCAGGAGACATACTAGGACCAAACCAAAGAGGTCTACTACCCAGACTGGTTTTAAAATCAAGCTCCAATCTACTGGGAAGAATTAATGTATTAATGTAGAAAGTAGGCAAGTGGGTCCTCTATGGATCATCTATGGCTGGGAGAAAGAAAAAGAAAACAAGATGACGGTGGAGTGAGCTGAGATGACAAATGGATGAGAGTCGGTCAAGTGCACGTTTGAAATGTATGATGCAAAGATTGAATGTTCATGCAGCAGATGATTCCTGTTCACTTTTATTCATTCCACTAGGCCTTATGTCCTCATAGCCATGAAAATGGATTACACAAATCAGCTGTTATAAGGGTACAAATGGGTAGGTTTGGGTTGCCAAAGAATTTGCCAGTATACCCACTATAACTGTGGCTTCCCTCATAATGTTGTTGAAAGAATTAAATGAGAAGGTAACTATGAAAATGTTTTATAAACCAAAAAGCACTTTCCCTATGAGAAGTGGTATTGTTGTTATCACTACTGTTCTCGTTTTAATACAATCTAGACACGACACTGAGATAGCATCTCTTTATTCCACAGTCACTGTTCCCTAGGAAAGCATGTTCTGATTTTCTGGTGCTGTCATTCAGACACGTCTCTGGTAGGTAACTCTGACCTTTCACCCTTCTTGCTGTTCTTGTCTTGCTGAGCTAAAATAGGGTGGTGTGCCTTCTGTCCTGCTTTTAGGTGAAATTAAACATGTAGATTATAAATTGAGGCCTATTTATGATGAAGGAAATAGGAGGATGAAAATACAGTGCTTATCAACTTGTCCCGCTAGGAGGAGGCTGGGGGATAAAGGGGCCTTCTCAGGCTACTCTCAGAGGAAGAAACTGATTTTCTTCTCAACAAATGTCAAGAGGAAACTTTCAGGCTGTCATGCAGGGCCCATGTTTTTAGAACCTGCCCCAACTTGGCAGTTGCCAGGCTTTGTGAATAGAGCCAACCACAGGATGCTGTTTCGAGGGGAGGAAGTAGGAAATTGCCAGGGACAGAATAATGAGACATAATTACAAGGCCAGAGGGCCAGAGAGCAAATACATGAAGAACATGCGTATGGCTGGTGTATTAGTATGTCACGTTAACCCAGAATGTTTATGTTACTCAGAAATTCCATAAAGCTCATCCTGTATTTTCCCAACCCACTTTTTCTTGCAAATACATGTACTCACACACTCATACATGTACTCATGCCTTAAATTGTATTTCTCTAAACAGTGATTTTCAAACAGTGTGTCCTGGCATCAGTGTGCCATGAGAGAATCTTAGGTATGCTGCAAAAATTTTTAAAGATCATTAATTAAATTATTTTTGAAATAAGTTCAAAGCACAGTAAGCTTTTTACTCTTTTTTTTTCATCGACATAATTTAAGAATTTAAGTGTGCCGTGAAAATTTAACTATAGGTTCAAGTGTGCTGTGAGACAAAAAAGGATAAAAAACACTGCTCTCGAAGAAAGCCTTATAAATAGGATCAAGTAAAAGAAGTTTGCCTGGGAAGTGATCCTAGAAATTACAGTAGGGAAGTAGGAATAGAGGAAAGCTTGAAGCACACGTGTCAGGGGCGGTAGCTGCCCACATCTAGGTAAAAATGGAAGGCACACATCAGTGCATGCTTTCCAAAGAAACCGGGACATTCATCCATCAATTTCCATTCATCTTTGGTTGACAGCTATTCTCAAGGACCATAATATCCAGGCCCCCTCCTTCCTCTATATTCCTGGGATGAGGACTTTGGTTCTACTCTTGGTTTAGAACGCTCTTGAGAAACGTGTCCAAATGTTTTCAGGAAAAAAGCAGGAAGTGTTTATAGGACAGTGGGTATTGAGAGAACATGGCAAGGTATTAACAGTGTCACCTACAACATACTACTATGCTTATATCCTATGATTTACCTATGATTTCTCTGGAGGCCAAACCTTATTATTCACGTTCATCAAATATCACCTGTGGAAGGGCACCACGGGCTCTTGTACTGGATGAGGAGGCTTTTTGCTCACCTTGCCTTCTTCCATCCATGTAGCATTCTTCAATAGACTATAAGGCAAGTTATAAATAGAAGCTATGTAAGAAATTTTAACTTTTATAGTAGTTATATACATATATATATATATATTTTTTTTTTTTTTTTGAGAAAGAGTCTTACTCTGTGTCCTGGGTAGAATGCCATGGCATCATAGCTCACAGCAACTTCAAACTCTTGGGGTTAAGAGATCATCTTCTCTTAGCCTCCTAGGTAGGACTACAGGTGCTGATCACAATGCCTGGCTAGTGTTTTTTGTTTGTTTGTTTGTTTTAGTAGAGATGTGTGCTGGTATTACAGGCATAGCCACTATGCCCACCCAATAATAGTTATAATATTTTTTAAAAATTAAAATAAATATAAAACAGATAAAATTAAGTTCATTTTAATATTATATTTAATATATCTAAATATGATTTAACATATACTCAACTTCAAAATGTGGATGAGATATTTTATGATGCTTTCTTTTTTCATCAAGCAGAATCTTCAAAGTAGAAGTATATTTTACATTTACAGCACATTTCAATCCAGGCGATTATGTTTCTAGCACTCAACAGCCATGTACGAATAGTTGCTCCATACTGGATAGTGACATTCTAGGGCCTCCTCGCTGTCCACTTGGAATGCTCACAAGTGTCAAAATACTTTGGAAGCATAAAAACATGGCACTCTCGCTGGATATTAGGTGAGAGATGGGCTAGCAATATCTGACTACATATCAGAGGCCACTGAAAGCACAGTTTTGTCCCCAGCCTGGAATTAATGGATAAATGTCCTGGTTTCTTTGGAAAGCATATACTGATAATTTGTCATCAGTGTCCAGGGTGGATGCATAATAATTCCTAAAACAGTTACACCTACCCCTAAGATATACCATTACCCCAAAAGGAAACATAGACTTGTTACTATGTAAGGATTCACACACAGCTCCAGGAATGAGGGCCAATTAAAACCTTCCACTCACTGTAACTGTTTCCACACTCTGGCAAAGTAAGAAGAACAACATATGTGTTCCCCATGACCTAGCCCTTGGTATTTACAGTCTTATGTAGTGCCTTCTAGCACTGCATCAGAATTGGTCTGCCTGACCAACAGAATAAAACATAAGAAGTGATAGTCTACTCTGAGATCAGGTTATGAACATGACATTCTTGCTATCTGTGCTATTGTTCAGCAATAGCTCGGTGGAAATAGCCACATTAAAGAATTGACTTCTTGTGAACCTTGAAAGGATCTCCCAGCCCCGGTCAAGTCTTAAAGACTGTGGCTTCAATTGACAACTTGACTGCAACCTCATGAGAGACCCTGAACCCACATTACCTGCTTATGACCCTAACTCTCAGATTTCTGGCCCTCAGAATTCATGTTTTAAGCTGCTAAGTTTTTAGGTACGTGTTATACAGCAATAAATAACTCATACAACATCTAAGAAATTAATTTCATTTATAAATAAATGGAGAGTACATCTCCATGTTTGCAGACTGAGATTTGTGTTCATTACAGTCAGTTTAAAAGGAATAAATGTAAGCCTGAAAATGCAAGATAAAACCAGACAGGAATAGGAACAGAGTCGAAAGTGAAAAACAATAGAGAAAGCAAAATTATAGTCCAGATTTTTTTTTTTAAACAGAACAAAAATATCAAAACAGAAGCCCAAATCCCTTATTTCATTGTTTCCTAGCCTCTTGTAAAAACACAAGGTCAAGACTGATTTATTAAGGGGAGGTATGTTAGGTCTAGAAGTCATCCCAGTGTTATCCAGATCATCAACAATTAGGAGAAAAAAAGGAAAAGGGAAAAGAAAAATTTTCCTCACAGATCTCAGAACAAATCTGAGACTACATATCAGAGGCCACTGAAAGCACAGTTTTGCCCCCAGCCTGAAATTTAACCTTGTATTAAAGGAGGTTTGGGGCCTCCCAAGGGCCCACAATCCAGAAATGTGAACTACAATTCTAAGGAACAATACCTATGTTTCTGAAGAAGCCTTGCCAGTGGGCCTAGTGTACGGAATGCTTTACATGGGCTTCATTAATCTTATTAAATAACATGTCTTTGCCATTCATTGATTAGACATACAAATCACTCATCTCCATAAGGAATTGCCAAAGACGTCATAAGTTACTCAAAACTCAGGCTTGCTGCTTGCGGTTGTCAAGGTAACAAACGTTTGACAATTCTGAGCAGCCAGAACTCTGCAGATGATTTTGAAGCTACCATAGGTATTACCCAGCTATCCACCTTCCACTTCATGTAACAGTTTCCAGAGGCATTCTCAGGAGAGCTCATCAAGATATTAAGTTTACTTACAGACAACTAGAGTGCCAACACCCTGTAGCAAGTTAGAAGAAAGAAATAGGATATTCTCTGAGTCCCATCAAACTTGACTAAGTTCTTCCGCACCCAAGCAGAGCCCCCTCTGCTGCAGTGCTTACTACGTATAGAGCAGCTCTATTAAGAGTAATGGTAAAAAGGAGTGGCCCAAATATGAGGATGCTAATTACACTTGCTCCTGTATATTGAGCACAGCCTTGATTATACCTAGTATCATTTCTTAGTTACTTACAATGGGGCCGGGTACTTTTAAATATTACCTTATGCATGTTTTAAACATTACTCTACATAAAATGGGTACTATCATGTTAATTTGAAAGATGAGGAAACTGAGGTTCCACATGTGGCTGCATTCTTAGGGAGAACACACAAAGCAACAGAGCCTCCATGAGGAGTGAAAACTATCTGACTTCCATGGACGTGCTCATACTCACTATGATTTTTCTCACTACCACCTTGCCTTTTCCTGCAACTGAGTCTTTCCTTTCCTATTATCTTTTATAGATCATATTTATTACTAAACATGTTCTTTTCATAGCTTCAAGGATGCTACTAAAATACAATAGAACCCCCACAGTTGACCACCTCCCTACATTGACCACATCCTTAAGTTGACTTCATCATAGATTGGACATGCACCACATGTACATATGATACCAGAGGCCTAGTTCCTTATGTCGACCACCTCCATATGTTGACCAGTTTGTTATTACCCCTTGGGTCATCAACTTACAGAGGTTCTACTCTATTTAAGAACTGGTATGACATGGAAGTGGACCCATTAGGTGATATGCTTTAGAGGGAAAGGTCCTGGATGCTCCTGGAAAGCCAGGGGTTGGCCTTGTAATCTCAAAACTGAGAGGTCCTGGAAAGACCAGGGAGAAGAAAGCAGGATTTTCCAGGACATGATTTGGGTATGGTCATACCAGTGTGGGATGGCTGAGTGTAAGGATGACTGGCCGAGCAAATGAAAAATACCAAGATGGAACTTGGACCTTATGACAAACTGTTTTGCTCCAGAATTCCCACCAGAAAAATAGGAAAGAATCTATGCATTGTGAAGAATATATATTTAGTCTCTCACACAAATACTGGTAATATCACTACTAAGCATATGATATAGCTTAAAACATATTAGCGAAAACATATTAGTGTTTTTAGCTATATTACCTCAGATTCCTCAGATGAGAAACTCTGCATTAAATATAAGAAACTTATAAATAAGTTCATCTCCTATGATATTTTTATGTTGCATTTTAAAAGATAATGTGTGTGGTATGTTCATCAGTGAAAATAGAGAAGATGAACAGAATTTGGCTTTTAAAATGAGTTTCACCTTTGAAGAATAAATAAGTGTAATACTTTGCTGGTTCAACAAATGTATGGACATTTTTTTGTCTTGACGAATGAATAACAGCATGATGCTGGCTTTGAGATAGTTGATAGCCAGAGGAAAAGAGGGAAAAGACAGGGAGAATGCACCGAAGGACTGCAGAGGTATACGCTGAGGCAAATTTCTGAAACTAACCTATACTCTGAGACAAACAAATACCATTAATAAGCCAAGTGAGAATCTGAATAGGTATACTGCTTTAAATAATATAAATATAAAATTCTGTATCATTAGCAATATGCTAAAAATCTTTATATCTGATTTACTATTAGGCATGTCTTTAAAAATATTTTGTAGAGCTGATTATACAGCTGTGAAAGAATAAGGAAATAAATTATAAACAGGGAAAATTAAATTTGAAATACCTTTAAATAAAATAATAAAAACAGACTTGTACTTTAGAAATCCCCATGTAATAAACAGTATTTGTGCTCAATAGTTATTTCTCTTGCAGAACTAGCTGGTGTTGGGAACAAGAGAAAAACTGCCATTTCTCCTCTGAAGGTTCACTAAAGATCAATAAGAAAAGTTAGACTCTTCAGAGCGAAGGTATATAATTTACTAATGTGTACATGGGAGCCTTCAGAATAAAGACTAAGAGATACAGTGGAAATTTTCCATTTTTATGTTTAAGTTTAAGAAAATAGGCAAAGGCTGGGCATGGTGGCTCACACCAGTAATCCTAGTATCATGGGAGGCCAAGATGGGTGGATTGCTTGAGCTCAGGAGCTTGAAACCAACCATAAATATGTGGTTCAGTCTAAAAAGAGAAATAAATATGTTAAAAAAAATCAATCTAGATTTAAAAGTAAATTAACCAAAAATGTACTAGCTCATTTAACTAGATAATTTTTCATATACTTTCATTTTTTCTTAGATCATAGAAATACTATCACAATATTTTAAAAGCGAATATCCAGATTTAAACAGAGAGGGCCACTGAAATTGAGTACTTACAGATGGCTTTAAAGCTTACATATTCATATTCTTTGGCTTTATCTAATCAAAAGAAAAATGCATGCTCTTGGTCAAGTCCATTAGTTGGGTACAAAGTAAATAGGAGTTATCTCTTAATATGAAATGAATGCAGTAATGCAGTAATGCAATGATATACCGTATATACTCGAGTATATACGGTAATTACTCAAGGACCAGCCCTGTTTGTGAAGACTATGCAAATTTTCTTTGGGTCAAAGTATTTCAAATGGTCCTTCCTTCATATTATGTTTTGTATTATACAAACAATAGTTTTATATAACACATGCAAATGTAGAGATGGCTCTTTCTTCTCAGAGTAAGAATGGATATAATGCAATCTGTCAAAAAAACAAAAAGCTTTATATTTTAATGTAAGTTTGTAAATACATAAAATAGCAGAGCTCTCAAATGTCTTTACTATAGAAAAAGTTTTAGACAGAGGTCAATGCATTGATCAGTGTAGCCTCACACAAGAAGGAAGGTCTTTTCACAGTGTTTACAATATGTTTCAAAATTATTAAAACATTGCCAATTTTACTTTGGCCTTTTTGTTTATTGAACAAACATATCTATCTAAAAACAATTTTGTACAACAGTGATTATTGCTAAATGAGTGCTCTGTGTGATATAATTATCTTAATGATGTCTAAGAACTTTTATAAATACTATATAAAATGCCTTTATTTTATAGATACTCTATAAAAATGAAGGACTATGAAATGCAATGAATTAGAACAGAAATCTTAGGGTACATGAGAGAGATTAAGACTTTTTCCCTGGTCTCCTACTCCTTAGAGAGATTTGTCTTTTAGCGAATGTGAGAAGACCATTCTTTTTTCTTGCTCCACAGTGAACAAAGGAACCAACTCTTATTATTTGTTCATATTATTGACATATCTTTGAATCAATACCAATGTCTTTCTGTTTTAGAATGATTTTTTTACCCATCTCTTATTGCCTCTGCTTTCACTAGTCAGTCTTTAGTCACTTCTTCATTCAATAGATATTTCTTAAACACCTATTGTTTGCTAGGCACTGCCAATGAAGCAGTTTACAAAACAAAACCGTGGGCCTACACCTCTTAGAGCTATAGTCTGATGGGAAGATAGAAGCTAAGCACAAATCATGGAGATCATTTCAAATGACAAAGAACCTGGGTTTTCTGGAAGAGAATATTAAAGCTAAACTTAAAATTTAGATTGAGCTATAAATCTAGGAAGAACTGACATTTAAGCCAAGACTTGAAGAACATAAAAATATAGACCAGATAGAGGGTTTTCCAGGCAGTGGAGAAGGGGTACCAAAAGTCGCCGAAGCAAGAGACTTGGTGCTATCCCTCTGAAATTTTGGACAGAGTTCCTCCATATCTTTATATTTACTTTATATTTTTATTTTCTGTCAATGTATATATTCTATTTTCAGAGCTGCTTGAGGACAAGTACTTCTTTAGAGCCATTTTACCACCTATCAAAACACTATCCTGTATTCCAAGCATCACAAACTAAAATGCCTCCAGAGTTCAGGATGGAGGAAAGATGATGAAGAATAAGCATTTTACTATTAATGTAGAAGAGATTTTGGTTTTCTCACTGAATTAAAAAAGGCTTAGTCAGGAAAACTGAAGTTATTCTGCATAGTCTGAGTATAATGTAACTGCTTTGAACTTCACACCTGATCAAGGTCTGCACAAGCATCTACCTCCTCCATCTGGAACATTTCTCTTCCTCTTTCTATGTCTGATGCTGAGGCCTCTCATTAATAGACCTAAATCTTTATTTATAAAGAAAAGTGGATTCTAGGAAATGTAGTTCCCACCTTCTCTTTATCAATGCACCTTTCCCACTTAGCGTTTATATTTAAACTTTTAGCCATGTTTAAGTTCTAAGTTACAATATAAAAATAATATGTTGATTCTATCTAGCATGATGCAACTATTCCTCCATCAACCAAAAACATGCTTACTTCTCAAAAATTAGAGATACAGGTTTCATGATGTCATGATTTATCTTTATGTAATAAATTTTTTATCTCAGTTATAATTTCCTTTGATACCTTGTAACTTAAGCATTAAATTTATAGCATAGCAATGGTTAAAATTTTTAATATGCCTTATCAAATGTAGTATGGAAAGGATACAGAGGAAAAATGATTGATACAAAAATATGCACATAACCAAACAAGCAAAAGAAAAATTCTCTGAAATTCCCCACCATGCTCCTTATTTTTATAAGTGGTAACTGCCACAATTTCTTCATCCATTGCTCACTCAATATTACCTTTTCCCTGTGCAAGTTTCTCAACTCAATTGAGGATCTTTGTATGGCTACTGAATCCATCATTCATATAGTACAGTCCTGTACCCAGGTGCTGCAAAACAATGTAT
Organism: Loris lydekkerianus; assembly: GCA_963574355.1. Lineage (NCBI taxonomy): Eukaryota > Metazoa > Chordata > Mammalia > Primates > Lorisidae > Loris > Loris lydekkerianus. The sequence goes on along the minus strand of CAUYPK010092947.1, from coordinate 67,843 downwards.
TATTCAGTGCTGGGCTGCATGCATATGTGACGGCAGTCTTATAAAATAGTAATACTGTATTTTTATGGTGCTTTTCTATGTAGAGATATGCAATTACTTACCATTGTATTATATTCACCTACAATATTCAGTATAGTAAGCTGTTGTATGGGATTGTAGCCTGGGAGCAATAGGCTATGCTACATGGTATAGGTGTGTAGTGGGCTATACCACCTAGTTTTGTGTAAGTACACTCTATGATGCTCGTGCAATGACAAACTCACCTAACAATGCATTTCTCAGAATGTATTCCCATCATTAAGCAATGTGTGATTGTATTAGTTTTCCAGCCAAAATAATGAGGTTTTGTATTAAATGTTTTATTAAATATTCCATTGAATGGTAGTACTGGAAATAACAATACCATGAAGTGTCTTGATGAAATTCCTGAGTTCTTGACTCCTCTCCATTTTGTAGGTAATTAGGATCAATAATTCAAGTCAAAATAGTAATCCAGTACTTTTTTAGTGTCAGAAAGAACCCAATGCCAGGATGTCAATCTCTGCTTCCAATTCAGTGGAATAATTGTTACGTCTCCTGATGAAAGCCTCATCATTACTAAGTCCTTTAAACAAGCAAAAACCAAGGTTCTGGGGACAGAAAGAAAAAAAATTGAGATTGAGTTATTATAGGAAATATAAAGAGAAGTCATTATTATTTCCACACCATTGTTCCCAGATCCTGTGTATTCTGACTATGGGGGAAATGGTACCATAGGCACGTTAGTCAGAAGTTCAGGCAATATACGTCATCTTGTAGCACAACACTTCAGCTCACGTGGTTACCCAAATATTGCCATAACTGAGCTTTAGTTCACCATTTCAAGTGCTTCCACTAGACCACTGTGTTAGATCGGTTATGGTCCACAAATTAATTTCAGGGGTGTAGGTGCATTATCTCACTTCTTTTGGCACATTGACCAAAAGCAGTGTTGCATGGAATTCCTTGATCATAAATAAAGCATTCAGTATGTGCCGGCTGTGGCATCTGGAAAAGAGAAAGTAAAATCTATAAGCAGAATAACAATCTATTTTAGTAAGGAAAAATTGCTATTATTTCCATGATTGAAGAAGTCCAATATAACTGACTTGTCTACAGGTGGCTGGCTTGCCTCTGCCCTTGGCAATAATGCTGTATCAGGGATTCAGCTTCTGCTATTAGCAGGCTGGCAAGGCCAATTGTCATGGTAGCTGGAAAATTCTTGTCAAAATTTGTTGGCTCATCTCATTAATAAACCTCCATCTCTGCTATCACAGAGAGAGAAAGGGAAACTTTCCCTTTCCCCCCTGATGTTTTATTAAAAGATCAACTCACAATAATGCAGTTTAATAAGAGAAAGAGTTTACATAATTATTATATAATTACATAATTATTACATAATTATTTGCAGTGTACATGGGGGGAATCACAGAGTAAATTAGCCAATATGCCAGTGGGGTCCAGAAATTTATATACCTTCATGTTAGAAGGGAGGGGGAAATGGGGAAATAGTTAATTCTGTGTAGGGACAATAAATGGCTACTTGGGAGGATGAAGAAATTCTTGGGAGAAGGAGTGGATAGAGGGAAATGAATTTACTTGTAAGTGATTCTATTTGCAAATTAAATTAACCTGACAGACAGGTATTATCTTTAAAATGGGTTGAACCAAGTCTGGTGGCATTTTTTTTTTAAGTGGGAACTAATGATTACTTGAGAATATTAGATCTTATTATTTTTTCCAGAATATTGTGGAGTTCTAACCTTTGGGTTACATGCGTTGCTTTAGCACAGTTTGAGTCAATGTCATTAGTGTGCCCTTCACCCAGATAGCATGCACTGTACCCATTTGAAGTGAGTTTGTCCATCCCCTTCTCCCTCCTCCCACCTCCCTGGGTTCCACCGAGTGTTACTTCCACATGTGAGCATGAGTGTTGAACAGTTACTTCTAATTTAATAATGGGTACATGTAACATTTGTTTTTCCATTCTTGTGATACTTCACGTAAAAGAATAGTCTCCAGTTCACTACGGATTGTTACAAACAGTAGTAGCTCTCAATATTTTTAAATTTCTGTCTGGTATTCCATGGTATACATATACCACATTTTATTAATCCAATCACGTATTTATGGGCAGCTGGGTTGGTTCCACATCTTTATGATTGTGAATTGTGCTGCAATAAATGCAATAAATGTTTGAGAGCAAATGTCTTTTTATTAAAAAGACTTTTTTTCCTTTGGGTAAATCCCCTGTAGTGGGACTGCTGGATCAAGTGGCAGGGCTACTTTTAGTTCTTTGAGGTATCTCTGTATTACTTTCTAAAGAGGTTGTATTAATTTGCAGTCCCACCAGCAGCCTAAAAGTGTTCCCTTTTCTCTGCATCCATACCAGCATCTGTTTGTTTTGGTACTTTTTGATAAACTCCATTCTCACGGGAGTTAGGTGATATCCCACTGTGGTTTTAATTTGTATTTTTCTTAAGATTAGAGATGTTGAGCATTTTTTCATATGTTTATTGGCCATTAGTCTATCTCCTTTTGAAAAGCTTCTGTTCATGTCTTTTGCCTACCATTTTATGGGTTTATTTGATTTTTTTCTTGCTGATTTGTATGAGTTTTTTATAGACTCTGATTACCAGCCCTGTATTGAATGTACAGCATGCAAATATTTTCTCATGTTGTAGGTTGTCCATTTCCTCTAATGCTCTATTGATTGTTTCCTTGGCTATGCAGAAGCTTTTTAACTTAGTCAAGTCCCATTTGTTAATTTTTGCCATTGCCATAATTGCTTTGGGGTCTTCTTCATAAATTGTTTGCCTAGGCTGATCTTTTCTGCAACATCCTGAGATAACAGGAGTGAGAAGGGAAATGATTTGTTCTTTTTGATGAGTCCTTCTGGTTTTATGAAGATTGAGGAAAAGCCCCTTTCAAAGCCTATTGATATCTAAGGGCTTTTAATTTGAAATATCTTTTATTCAAAGGAATCATATTTTGGTGTGAAATTCTCTTAGCTACCTCATTTTGTTTCTTAATGAATCAAAAATGTACAAGATGGCAATTTTTCCACACTCATAGAGGATTCCTTGTAATGAAAATTCATATAGGATATAGATATCTCTTTCTGAGAGGTGCATTTACTAAGTTCACCAGTTTTCCAGTTGTGTTCCTTTCTGATATGTATTAGTGGAAGGAAAGAAAGAGGAAAAGAAAGAAAAAAGATTTTCTTTCGTCTGGCAGCTTTCAGAATTTTCTCCTTCATATTAACTTTAGTGAAATTGATGTTTTCTTAATCAATCTGGTGACAGTATGAAATATACAGAGGTGTCAAAAGTGTTGCTGGTTTTTAAAAATTCAGCCAGTTAAAAAAATCTCTTTTATTTCATTTAGCTTCATATGCTAATAGTCATAGCTATGATTCTTTCAGAGATACTAGTCCCATGTTTCTTTCCATCTTTCCATCAACTTAGGTGTACATATGTTAAGCCTTTCAGGCTTCAATAGAGCTACAAGATTTTTCTTATTTCCCAGAGCCATTTTGAATATTCACAGCACAAAGAAATAATAAATGTTTGTACTGAGGGATATATCAATTACCCTAACTGGATATTATATATTGCATTTTGGTATCAAAATATAACACACATATCAAATATGTACAACTATTATGTTTTGATTTTTTAAGAAGCAAATCAGCTAACTCTCATTAGCAGAATTTCTTAATATTATAGATATAATAAATTTTGATGTTATAGCCAAGTTCTATTGGTAGAAATTTACATTTAGTCAGATTTCAATACAAAATCAATGCTGGCTCATTTTAGCTTCCAAAAACAAAAATTTGATTCTCATTATGCTGTTGCAGACAACTGCTAGGTTTTAAGTGTGAGCAGCTCTGCTGAGTTTTACTAGGTTCTGGTTGTCCATAATCTTTTCATTCTAGGACCCAGGCTTAGAATTGAATATTAAGTGATGGCAGAGGACAGGAATAAGAAGCTGAAACAAATCATTCGAGCTGTTTTAAAGCTCTCTTTCAGGAAGGGAATACATAAAGTGTGCTCTGATAAGACAATGATAGGTGAAGAGATCTATGCGCCTATAGGAAGGTTGTGGGGGACTGACTGTTTGTGTCCACACAACATACATATGTTGAAATCCTAATCTCACTGTCATGGAATTAGAAGATGGAAATGTTTGGGAGGTGATCTGGTCACAAGGATGGAACCTTTGTGAGTGGAATTAGTAGCCTCATCAGAAGAGTCCTGAATTGCTGTACTCCCCATCTGCTGTATGAGGATGTAAGTCGCAGCCTCCCTGCAAACCAGAAGAGGGCTCTGGCTGGAACCCACCCACACTGATACCCTGGTCTCAAACTTCCATCCGCTGGAATGATGTGAAATACATTTTTTGTTATTCATAAGACACCTAGTCTGTAGCACTTTGTTATAACAGCCCCAGCTGACTAAAAAGCATGACAAGGATATGAATGAATAAGAAGGAGTAATTGGAAACAACAACACGTTTTACCCTGGAAATACTCAGGATGGGATGTTTTGTGCATGTAGAATGAAGAGGCAAGAAAAAAAGAGCATAGCCATAGCCTTTGAGTTGAGAAAGGACTGACGGGTTTAAACATCCCACAAAATGCCTTTACTGAAATGAAGTGAGAGATAAGGAGAGGCGGGAGGGTGAGGAAAAACCATGTAAGCTGAAGCTAGATCCACCAGCTGCACAGGCTAAAGTGGTGAATTTAAATCTTCACATTCAATGGGAGGCCATAATGTTTATTTATTAAGGGGAAGGGAATAACTTATGTTTAAGTTTAATATGCATTTGCATTGTCCTTGGGTGGGTTTAGAAGCAGTAAGGCCACCACCTAATGGTATAATTCCTGGGTACTCCCTACTTTCCCCAAGGAGGCTTCCGTAGCCAGAATGCTGTCGTCTAGAAAATAGCTGCGTGCTCTGCCTGCTGGGAGAGGGCAGGAAACCAGAGACTGCCCCATGTATGTCTCTTCTATTAGAGTGGGTGATGAGCACACTTAGAACTTCAAAGAAAATGAAGAATTTTGGAGAAATTTTGAAGAATTAAGAAACGTCAGTTTTATGGCTACCATGGCCTCTATAATTCTCACCTCAAGATATTCACACCTTGGTATTTATACGTTGGTATAATCAATTTGAGGGGGTATGAACAGAATCTGTGACTTACTTCAAAAACATGATGTAAGATGACTTTTTATATGTGATGACAGGGCATGATGATTTCACATAGATCATAAGTGGCTAAATGAGAGGAGGCCTTGCTTGGTGGCTGTGAGGAAGCAAGCAGCCATGTTGGCAGACCCAAATGACAACAGACTCAGGTTGCCTCTGGGAGCCAAAGGCAGCAAAGAATGCAATCTTCCAGCCCTGGGACCACAAGAAAATGAAGGCCTCTCCCAACCACACTGCTCACATCTTTGCTGCCTTCTCTTGGATTACTTAACCTGAGGTCTTATCCTCCCCTTTTCGTTAAAAGTGGCAAATGCCACAAGAGAAAATATGTCTGTAGTTTCCTAATTTTCAAGTCCTTGGTCCTACAAATGCTCTCTGCAATCATATGAGTGAGAAAACTGATTAATTCCTTAGCTGTGAATGAGAATTAAGCCCAGGCCAACATTCTTTTTTCTAGCCTTACAAGACCCTAAGCCAAGGACAGAGCAAAGCAGTGCTCAGATTCCTGAGCCACGGAAAATGGTAGATAATGTGTGTGTTCTTTAATCTGATAAATTTGTGACAATATTTATGCCAAATAATAGAAAACGAATGCAAGTTTTATTCAGAGAGGTCATAGATCTAGTTTTTCCCAAAATAATTAGAGAAAATTATTGTTTTCCTTGAATTATTTGAAGATTTGTCTTCATATTGTTACTTCAACTTTAAAAATAGAAGTAATTAACCAGGTTTTGCTATTAAATCCTGTGCAGTGTTCTGTGTAAGGTTCCCTTACATGCCTTTTCTCCTGATGTTTGGTTTAATAATTTTGGCATGAAATGAGCACAAGGGATTTTTCCCACATTCACCTGCCATTATATTAAGGATATTCTTTCTTTTTTGGGAAAACAGCATGACTTGTTCAAAATAATTTTATTTTCTCTTCAAAGTTTTCCTTTTTTCAAAGGAAAAAAAATAATGACTGAATTTTGACCTTGGAATTCCAGAATAGAGACTTCTAAACTTTGTCAAGGTAAAGTAAAATGTTGGCATTTGATTCCAATGATAAATATTTTTTAAATAAGTGCGCAAATCATTCTTTTTGCTTTGAATGGTTTGATAATTACATATAAAGTAAATTACCTGTATTCTTGTAGATTTTGAAAAAAATTATAACAATTGAAATATTACTAAAATATAATACATTCTAAAAAAATGTTAGCAGAGGTAAATATTGTATGGTTTTATCATTTCTATTTAAAATAAAATATGCTTGAAGTATACTATTTGAATAAGTTAAAAACTAGACAAAAAAGAAAATGGCAAATGAAAACACTGGTAGAGACCTTGTATACAGGGCAATAAATTGACATTGCAGGTTTAATTTTGTGTTGATGGTTTTATCTTCACATTAAGTCAATCTAATTTTCTTGGATGAGAAGATAGCCAAAGAGAACTGAGCCACAAACTTGCTAATTTGATTGTCTTAATTATTGTTTTCAATTTAAATTAAACTAAATGGCTGGGATAGAAATTTAAAATGGAATCTAACCGTGGGCACTGCTATTTCTAATCCTATAAAGAGAAAGAATGGGACTCAATTTCTCTTAACATAATCAACAAATAAGAACTTACACACCCTTTTAGAGGTATTGCTGCACAGAAAGCACTCAAATATTGACTTAAAGCTTATCTGTTGCATACCATCAATTAGGATTTAGTGTGCAAGTTCATTAAGGAAAGGCAACCACTAGATTTATTCTGGTTTTTATTTTAATTGCAGTGGCTATAATGTAAAATGTATTACCCTGCACTTTTAATTACAATGTACCCTTATGTAGTTTGAATTAAAAAATGATCAAGAATGCATGTAGTTTTCTTAATTGTCATGACTGGTTTTGCATATCTGTTATTATCTCACATATTCTTAAAGGTAGGTTCATATTTTGAATATTTTAGACCTCATTCAATTAAAACTAGGAAGGCACAAAACCATCAACCAAGAATAATGATTTTTATTCTCCAGCTTCATAGCAGACATTTATTGTTTACTTTATGTTTTAAATTATGGTGTGCTGACTTGAATATTACAATAGACTTCATTTAATTCGATGACGTGTTACCTACTCACACAGTTCCTCATGTGATGAAATTCTTATTTATAGATCAGTATATTGTAAGTCAGGTTCTTGTGTAAAAGTCTTAAATAGGCAAATTTTAAAAATAAGTAAATTCTTACTGAAATTCAGGCAAAAACCAAGTTGGACAATTCTAACTGTATATAAACAGGCAACATTAAAAATGCAATATAATTGTAGCAAAGTGAGATAATTATATCAAGAAAGACTACTCCTATGTTGGACAGATTCCTGTCAACTTTGTCACTAGATGTTAAACTTTAATTAAAGGGAGCATTGTCAGTCATTTTGTTTCCTAGTTTTAAGCAAGTGAGTGTATTAGCATTTTCTTTCTTTTTTTTTTCTATTAGCATTTTCAATTAAGGTTATATTATTCATTGTCAGAAGTCCCTTTAGATGACAATAAGTCTGCATCTCTCATATTCTCTTTTTGGGAGTCAAAAGGTGGAGTGAGATCATGAGAACTGTTCTGTTCTCTAACTCCTGCAGAACCTTGAGGATTGTTAGATGTCGGAGGAAATTTTAAAAATTCTACAAGTTGAAAAATTCAGCTCTTTTGTTATGTCATCTAGTAAATTTAACTAAAATAAGGGGAAGAAAACAAATAATGAAACACTGTTAAAAGTATGTGTGGTGTTTCAACTGCCACGATAAAATCCCCAACAAGCTGCAAAATAGATTAATATGGAAAAAATCAATTTAGTGGGTGGTAGAAAAATGATTACCTAAAAATAAAGTTTAATGGAATAAAATATAATTTAAAAAGAAATACTTTTTAAAGGGATTCAAGATTACAGTGATACCTTGGAATTTGAACTTAATCTGTTCCTGAACCCCGTTCCAGTTCCAAATCATTCACGTTCCAAGACAATTTTTCCCTGTTAAAATGATAGAAACTCGATTAATCCATTCCTGGGTCACACAGACTCAGATTTTCAAAATGATTTAACAGTAAATACACTGGATTTTAAGGTAAAATATTAACAAGTAAAAATAATTGAATAAAAATGAAAATTAATAAAATTAAAAATATAAACCCCTAAAAATATAAGGACCTGTTTCATCAAAATTGAAAACTTGGTTCAAAACATATCCCTCAATGTTCACAAGCTTCTTAAACTCCTTACAAACTTGGCTACTGCTTCTGAATTAGAACTGGCAGCCTCCCCATGCATAACAATACTATGGATCCCTGTCCTTTTCTTCAAGTTCTGGAACCACCCCCGACTGGCTTTAAACTCCTTTTGAGCACTAGTATAAGGCAGGCCTTTCACTGAATCATGGAGGAGGGCCTTGGCTTTCTCACAAACTATCGTCTCAGAAATCACATCACCAGCCTGCTGTTTTTTATTAATCCACACTAAGGGGAGTTTTTCCATCTCTTCCATACTTTCGGATCTCTTAGAGGTTGGCATCCTAACCCCTTTTAACACATCAGCTGCTTTGATAGTCTCTTTATTTTTCAAAATTGTACAAACAGGAGATTTAGGCGTCCCAAACACAGTAGTGAGATCAGCCACACGTGGACCACTTTCATGCTCAGCAATAACAACTTTCTTAACTAAAGTAGCTGTAACAGCCATCCTCTTTCTCTTATTTTCCTCACTACACTTTTTAGGACCCCTGGGTACACTTAATGTTATTCTATTAAAACACACATACAAAATAATGGCACAAAAGCATAAAATTAGCAGCTAAAATCACAAGGAAATCTTTACAGATTCCAACAACAAACTGAAACACACACTGTGTTAGGTTAAAACATGGTGTTAGGTTAACACACAGGGTTAGCTAAGACATGAACAGGGTGGGGGGAGTAGACTCTTCTGGGCTGTTTGAAGAACAAAATTGACCAAGATTGCAGTTGCAGAGTTTAAAAATGGGAGGAGGGGAGGGTTTCAATTCCTAGAGTTTCTATAGAAGGATTGATCAATAGAAACTTTCCATAAGGGAAAAGGGAAGTTGGTCAACGTCCCAAGATTGATCAGTGCCTTATTAATATCTTGGGGATTTTCCAGAAGAGAAGTTAGTCAAGCATAGTTTGAATCAGTTTGGCCAGGACCCTAGGTGAACCAGTCCGTGTGCATATGAGGAAAATAGAACTATTCAGAGAACAATTGGTACTTCCCAGAACGTAGGAATAAAAACCAAAGGCTGCATTATCCACAGGCCTGCAGCCTCTAGGGTGAGGCCTGGCTTGTTGCAAGCCATAAACAAACTTTTTCTTTGCTTGAACTCTATTTGTTGTTTTTGTTAATTGTTTCAGTGAGCACCTCCTTGAATCACCTCCTCTCTCAAACATGAAGATCTAATCGTACTAAATTCTATTTAGTATTCACAAAATTCTTCTGCTGGTCCTTAAGCTTGAAGGTACCAGTTTTACATTTAACTGAATATGAGGTAGAATTTTTGATTGATTGACTTTTCAAAATTAGAAGTCTGGAAGGTGCCTGTGGCTCTAGGGAGTGGGGCACTGGCTCCACATACAGGTTGTGGCGGGTTCTAACCCAACCCTGGCCAAAAACTGCAAAAAAAAAAAAAATTAGAATTATTCTTATATCTGAAAATGAGTAGACAAATTCAGAGTCTACCTCTGATATATTTAAAGGGCAAAGTAAGCCCAAATGCATGTTAAAAGGCAGTGATTACAGGAAACTGCACCTGCTTACCATGCGGCCCTGCACTGGGTCTATTCTATACATTATTTGTATTTCTATAAGTAACCTTAGAAAACTAGAAATAGGATGCTTTTGACAGGTCTTTCATATCACTTATTGTTGTTCAGTAAGTCAGTATCCCCAAAGAAGAAATATGGACATTGTTTCTCTGTTTTCATTTTCTGTAGACACATTTTTCACCTACAGCATTGTTAAATTAATGACTCATACAATTACCCATGTTCTTTAGAGACTAAAGATTAATAAGCAACCTTTTGGGAAGAAAAAAAAAAAAAGAATAAATTTCAAGGCGACAAAAGTTCAACCTTCTTTTCATAGTTGGAGTCTTGCAGGGAAGCTTAGAGAAAAAACAAAAGCAATCTTTTCCTTTTTTTCCTGATTTCCCCTGTTAAGCACAATGTTGCTTCCCCTCGGGGAACTAACTATGGAGCAATATTTCAAAGAGAAAATGATGGTCTGATGATCCAATGAAAATTCCTTTATTTCAACCAGCTTCAGATTATCTTCCTCAAATATCACTCTTTGTTATCAATATATTCTGATTGCAATAAATGAAGTACTGTCTTCATTTGCATAAGTCTTTCTGGAAGCTATATGTAAAGAATTGATACTGGCTATATGTCTTTGAACCCCTGTATGCTTTTTTATAATCCTCTCTCTTAACTTTTGAGTTGTTCCCCAGAAATGATGAACTCATACCCCCTGGCCTCAGTGATCATCCTATTTGGGACCTCCCAAAGTGCTGGGACACATGGCCTAAAGTGATGGATTTTCTACAAAAAAAAGGAGTTGAGATTCTGAATGTACCACGGCAGACTTTCTGACTGCAAGATTTGCTATAACCACAGCCTGCCCCCAATACCTTTAGCCCCTTGTGAGCTATACCAAAAGCTTCTTCAAGGCACATAACTCTCCCTTTAAAAATCCACAATGCCCCTTAATTGGAGAAGTGGATTTGAGGAAGCTTCTCCTGTTCTTCTGGCAAGATGTCTATCATATTAAAAATCACTTTCTTCTTTAGCAATTGTCTTTATCTCAGTAATTGGATCTTTTTGCACTGAGTAACTAGACCTGGACTAAAACCTCCTTGTGGGAATTATTTTAGTATTCAAATAATTATTCCAGTTGAGCTTCCCCCACCCTGATATCGTGTGGATCCAGGCCATGACATAAAATTAGCAAGCTCTACGAGCTAGACTTTTGGCATTTCCACTCAATAAAGCTCTATTGCTACTTAGATGAAACAAGTAAGTAGACATCATTATATTTTTATATTAAAAGAGACAAAAATGAAAACTTTTATAATTATATATACATTGTATGTTGATTTTTTTGTTAACAAATAGCTAGACAGTAAGAGTGAATTTAGCCTAGTTTAAATTGGTATACTTCCTTCAGTTAATGATGCTAAAAACTGAAAATATCTTCTGATGAATACATAACATGTACGTCTTAATGTTTTATGCATTAAATTAAGGTATTGCTTTCAATAATCCATAGTATGGATTGTTCAATCACATATGTGAACATATCTCTATAAATATCCATAAAGACTATGGATTTTGTAGTCAATTATAATTTTCATTTATCTATTTGAAGAAACTATTCAGTTAACAACATTGTTTATCTATACCACCATTTTCTTTTCTATTTTGAATTTTCTGTTTTCTTTTGTGTTTTAACTTTAAAAGTAATTTTACTTTTTCATTTCCTTATATGTATGTTCATGTTTTCGTACAATGCTTTAAGATTAAAAAATTGACAATGTAGAGCATTCCCTATAGCAAATATTCTTTGAAAACATTTAATATATTAAAAATGTTAAATTGAAGCTTTCCTGCTACTTGTGAGGCTGAGGCAAGAGAATTGCTTAGGCTCAAGAGTTTGAGGTTGCTGTGAGCTGTGAGGTCATGGTACTTTACCAAAGGCGACATAATGAGACTTGGTCTCAAAAAAAAAAAAAAAAAGCTTTCTCTTTCTGAACAATTGAGCTATTGGGGACCAGCCCCAAATTATGCCATGAGTTGTCTTCCAGTGGCTGGAGGAGACAAGAGGATGAGGGAAAAAGGAAAAGTCAACAAACTAAGAGAATGTTTTTTAACCTTCAAAGCCTAAGGACTGTGAATAGCCCCTTGCTCCAGCCTAGCTCCATTTTTGTTGTGTACACCATTGTTTTAATCATCAATCTAAACAGGGAAGGCTAACCATTACATCATGGTTCTTGCTGGGCTTGCATTTTCTAACCAAACCATTTCTTTAATTAGACTGATTTACATTTTCCTAAGTTGCTCTAAGTATTATTTATGATCTTAACACAAACAGAGCATGGGATGGGGAACACATTCCAGAAGAAGGATGTCAAAACAAACCCCAATTAGGCCACACACACAAACAACAGGAGTGGCAATTAACACTCAAGAAACCTTGTGCTCAGATGGATTGACACTTCTGATCATACTGAGGTGATGAAAAAAAGGAGATATTTTTCTCTTTAGTCCTGAGAGAAGAGGTTTCAACCTTCTGTAATCTCTAACTCGCAGAAAGCACTCACTCTCCCTGAGAGGGCAGCCCCTCCTGGGTGAGCCTTGCCTGCTCAGTGACCTCCTCGCAGCAGTGCAGTTCCACTGGGGGAGGGGTGAAGTTTCAGCAAGACAGCCTTCTAGGCAGCACATTTTGTACCAGATTTTGGGTTACTCGAATCCACTTCTCTCCTGTTTCTGGTCCCTTTTGCCCATCACCTATGATCATTTTCTTAATTTAATTCCTAAGCTACTTATAAAAGATAATTAAATATTGGTTTTAAGCTTATTAAGTCATTATTACTAGAAATGCAAGCACATCAGGATATAATTCCTCCTTAAGTACCCATATTTGCATCCACAGTTAGCCCCGAAGCCCTGAGGAGGGGCAGAGCTAGGTAGGCACCTGCCATTGTGGGAGCTGCCTGCTGTGAGTTGTCACAGCCTGGATGAGTGTGAGGAGGATGGCCTTGTGTGGGCATCAGTGACCAAGTAGGGTAAGGAGATTGTTCCCAAAGGATGAGTCCGGCATGGCGTCAGAGCCCAAGCAGAAGGAAGAAGTCCACGCAGGGGGCAGCCCAGTGTAGATGTTAGAGTCGAGATGAGGCATCAGGGCTCAAATGAGTGAGGCCAGTGTCTATAATGAGGGCAGGGGATCTGATGTGGTGTGACCGACTAGAGCAGGTGAGCACAGAGGGGATGCCTTCATGTGGGCAATTTGAGCCCAAGTGCAGTGAGCAGGTGTCCGTGCCAGGATGGTCCATTTGGGGTGTCAGTGTCAGAGCAGGGTAAGAAAAAGCACATCAGGGGTAGGGCACAGCCTGGTGTATTTCCACATGCCCTGAATTTTCTATTTTCATTTGTCATTTAGCTTAACTAAACATGCACAAGATTTCTTTTAAAATCAATGACCTTCACTAAGAGGATACTCTTATCTCTTTTATATACCTGTACATGTATTATTACTACATAGTTTTCACTCTTTGCTAAGCATGATCTTATTCAGGTATTTTGAAAGAATAAATAAGTATTCTTTATTTGGGAATGTATTGGTTCATTCCAATTAAAACAGACAATTTATATAATGTGGTAGACAGGATAAGGTATGGTATCTGACAAAATATCCTGTTCCTTATTAAACCTCCAGGACTATCTTACATGTATGGCAAATTTCTTGAAAGCATAATTCTATACATTTTTTTAATTTTCTTTGTTTTCTTAATTATTTCAAAAGATTTAGAGGTACAACAGGATTATGCTTACATGGATGAATTGTGTAGTGCTGAAAGTTGGCATTTTAGTGTATCTGTCACCCAAATAGTGCAGGTTGTACCCAACAGACAATATTTCTTCCCTTACTCCCTTACACCCTCTCCCCTTCTGAGTCTGTGATATCCTTTATATCTCCTCTGTTACCCACAGCTTAGCTCCCAATTAAAAGTGAGAACATGCAGTATTTGGTTTTCCACTCCTGAGTTATTTCACTTTTATGGCTTCTAGTTCCATATAAGTTGCTCCAAAAGACATCATTTCCTCCTCTTTTTATAGCTGAGTAGTATCTCATGGTGTATACACATCACAATTTCTTTATATCATCATTAGTGGATGGGTACCTAGGTGTAGTCCTTGTCTTTGCTATTGTGAATTATGCTGCAATAATCTTATGAGTAGCAGGTAAATTTTTGATGTAATGACTTCTGTTTCTTTGGGTAGATTTCTAATAGTGGGATTGTGGAGAAAATAGCAGATCTACTTTTAGTTCTTTCAATAAATATCTACATCATTTTCCACAAAGGATGCCGTGATGATCAAAGTTCATCATTCCCAAAACAAGCCATTTACATTCTCACCAACAGGGTATCATGGTTCCCTTTTTACCATATCTAAGCCAACATTAATTGTTTGGGTTTTTTTTTTGACTTTTTAATATGGCCATTTTGACTGGAATAAGTAAGGTGATATCTTATTATGGTTTTAATTTGCATTTTCCTGAGGGTTACTCATCTTGAATATATATATATTTTGCCATTTGCATGTCTTCTTGGAGCCCCATGACCACATTAATGTACACAGCTATGATTTAATAATAAAAAAAGAAAAATATCTGTTCATAATGTCATTTGTTCCCTTTGTGATGGGATTATTTGTTTTTCTCTTACCTTTTTTTTTTTAGCCTCTTGTTAATTCCAGATGTTAGTTATCAGATGTGTAGCTTTCAAATATTTTCTTTCATTCTGTAAGTTCTTTCATTCCATAGTATATTTGCTATATTATTTCTTTTGCTGTGCCGAAACTTTTAAGTATATGCTTATTTTTCACACTATTGACTCTTCTACTTTATGAGCGTGGGATTTTTAGTGAATTGTCTGTGTCATCTACAGTTTCTTTCATCTGCATTGTGTAATTCTCCTTATACAGATCTTTACTTCCTTGGTTAAATATATTTCTAGGCATTTTTTTCACCTCTCATAAATGGGATTGAGCTCTTGATTTGCTTCTTAGCTTGCCCATTATTTCGTGTTTATCAGTGTACTGATTTCCATACATTGATTTTGCAGCCTGAGACTTAAGAAATTTAGTCATCTGACAGAATCTTCACAGTTTTATGTAAAATATCTTATCAATGGCAGAGAAAATTCAACATCCTCTTTCCTCATTTGAATGCTCTTCATTTTTGTCTTGTCTGATTGCTCTGACTGGGATTTCCAGTAATTCTTTGTTATGTAATCACAACTCCACACACACTTTACTCTGGCCAGTATGACTTGTCTCTCCAAAGTTTTAACACACTCTGGGTTACAAACACTATATTCTGTACTTAGCCCTATAATAAATTTAACAAAGTGGCACTTTTACACGTTAGAGATTAAGATAGAGATTGTTCACCACTCTCCCTCTTAGATTCTTAAATAAAGAGGCAAGAAGGATCACAAAATTATAATGAATTATCTAAAATACAGAAGGTGTGGATTTTCACATCTTGTATTAATGTATAGGTTTTCCTGAGTGCTTCTTACATATAATTCAGAAGAATTTATATTACCTGTAACATTTATCATTACTTTCAGGAAAAAAATCATATTTTACATTATTCAGAGCACCATCTCACTTTGTTTTATAGAGCGTGTTTTTGCCTATGTATTTGTGTTTTGTGTGTCTGTGTTTATTCCCAGGCGTGTCTGGGTGCATGTTTATCTGGGTGTATGTTGGTACATCTGGGTGTATATTAGAAGTATTTGAAATAGATGCCAGAAAGGGATGTTCATATTCCATTAATGAAAGAAAGAAATTCAAAATGAATGCTCAGTTCTCAAAAAGAAGTTTTTAAATGAATAAAGATCTCTTTGTACAAAATACTCCCATACTAATTATTTTCCTCATTTGTGTTACTCTTGTATGTTTCTTGACAGTTGTTTAATTTCCTCAGAAGATGTCAAATGCTAATTTCCTTAGAGTAATTTGGAAAGCGAATATCAAATATAGATACTTTGTAAATATCTCCATCATCACGCAGTTGTGCTTTGCCTTTTTTGTTTTTTTCAACTTGAACGTTGTGTGGTAAATGAAAGCCTGAAAACAAATGGGATTTTCACTGTGCTTGATACCCCAGAGCATTGCTTTTAGAAGTGACACTTTGTGAGAAACGGAGCAAAAACTCATTATGACACAAATTATACAATTAAATGAAAAAGTAGCAGCTGGGCAATGCAAAGATATTATTTGAAAATCATACAAACATTGCTTAACTTTATGGACCAGATTCGCAATGGATTTGTTATCTGCAGTGGAGGATTCACAGGAGCAACTCAATTATTACTATTCTGGAATCCTGCATTTCCAGAATTCTCTTCTGGGTTAAGAGATCACCTCAGTTATGATGAAGTAGTAGGACAAAGTCATTCATTTGGGAAAAATATATACTATATTCTAATAATGTATATTCTAAAAATCTGTCAATTGTTATCCATGGAATTTAAACAGTGAATTATGTATAATTTTAAAATTTGATACATTAAAACTGTGCAGTGTTGAAACAGCATTTAAATGTAAACACCTACTTAAGATCAACTGAGTATATCTAATACATACTTAATATATTTGCATACATATAAATGATTAAAAACATAGTATATTCTAAGATAGAGTTATGATTTGAAATATTTCATATCAATGTTGCTGCAAGTACTTATTTTTTGTAATAACATGAACCATTTCACTTTTATTTGAAAAAGACAACATATAATATTCAAATCTATATTGGTTGAAACAAACTAATTTATTATTTTTTGATAATCCTCATGGAAGTAGTAATACATTAATTTCTAAAACAACCATTTTTCATGTTTTAACACTTCTGAAATCTAAATCAGTTTGAAATCAGTTGCTTATAACTATCATAATTCTTGGTGCTTCTTTTTTATCCTTTCTCCTTGTAAACTAGTCGTATAACTAACAACCTCTATTGTTAGTTTGTTTTCTTATTATAAACATGGTAAAATAGTGGCATTTTGAAAACACTTTCACCTGCATTATCTTTATATCATTCAGCATCATGTTCCTGAATATCTAATAATACATACTTTGTATCAAGGATAACAATAATTTGGGCAGAGGTCTCACTTTTGTGTGACTCTGAAACTGGTGTGAAAGATACTTACAATAACTCTTCTATATAATTAAATATTATAATACAATGTAGTCAGTGGCTTAATCTATACCCTGCACCATGATCAGAAAATAATGTTTAGAGGGGGAAACAAACACTTTAGTCCTGAGAAATGTTTATGGAATAGCAGTTATGGGCTCTACAATATTTATATTCCAATGTTTACATGGATGGAGCTGGAAAATATTCTTAGTAAAGTATCTCAGAAATGGAAAAAAAAATGTCCAATGTACTCAGTACTACTATAAAACCAAGTTATAATCACTCATACTTTCATATGAAAAATGAATCACAACTATAGCCCAGGATGGGAGGGAAGGGGAGGGGAATAGAAAGGGAGGGGGTGGTTGGTTCGATAGAGGGAGGGTTAACGGTGGGGCATATTGGGCACGAGTCAAATCTATCAAGTATAGAATACAAATGTCTTAACACTGTGATTAAGTAAATGAGGTGAAAGCTATGTTAATTAGTAGGATGTAAGCACTCCAATTTGTCCAAATAACACATTAAATCCCACAAAGGCATAAATGTACTCATGATCTATGTATATATGACTTAATAAAAAAAAGAAAGCATATTAGTCCAATTATTGAAATTTTATAAAATAATAGATTTTAAGTGTGCTTACCCCCCCTACACACAATGGTAATTCTGAGTAGTGATGGATATATTAATCAATTTGACTATGGTAATCAGAACAAAATGTATTCATGTATCAGGTCATCACTTTGTACACTTTGAATTATAAAATGCATTTTAATTTAATTTAATTGACAAAGTTGTACCTATTTATGGTATGCAGTATTACGCTCCCTGTGCATTGTGAAATGGCTAAATCAAGCTAATTAGCATATGCATCATCTCATGTACTTACTATTTTCTTTGTGGTGAGAAAACTTAAAATCTCATGGCAATTTTCAAGTACACCATATATTTTCATTACCCATGACTAACGAAAATTTTATCAATTAAACACTTACTTTGTTTGGAGGCTTGGAGGTGAGAAAGATCGTATTCGTCAGTGAGGTTTGTAATAACTAGAGTTATGGGGAAGAGAAAAGATAAAACCTGACAGGAAGAAAGAAACAGCATGAAGAAAATTACGGACCAGACAAAGCACTTGGACTCGACTGTCCTGACAGGTGGGAGCTGCAAAGCTAGTCACTTGGTTCAAATGAAAAATTTTACTGAATCTTTGTCCCTCAAAGAATTTTTCAATCTTATGTCTGAGTCTTTAATGGGATGAGATAATGCTACCAGTCTCCCAGGGCCTTCCATCTCTGAAATACATTTTCTTCAATTCTTGCTCAAAACCTAGACAATTCTTATCTGTGCTCATCTCTATCTTGTAATAACCAAAGATAGTCACCATACACTATTATTTTCATTTTCTTGAAATCACTTTGCTGTTAACTAGAAGCTTTGGTTTTACCAGTCCTCCCCCCCCCCCAACACACACACACACACACACACACACTTCCTAACATGAATCTCCAACTTTTCAAATTCCAATTTTTTTTTCTGTCTTTCCCCTCCCATTTCCTGGGCACTATACTATATATTTCAGGGTTGGATGAACCCAATGATATCCTGGTAGGTAGTCAACACATTTTAGAATATTCAAAAACATTTTTTATAGCTATCAAAAAATACCCTGCTTCGTAGCGTTTTCTCATTTCTTTGGTGTAAATACACTCATCCCAGTGATGTAAGGCTTTCTGTCAATGAATGCAGAGTTGGGTTTCTTGGACCAGCAGCATGAAGCTCAGTGGAGGACACGACTTTCTGTCTGGATTAAAATAATGATAAAAAATGTAATTCCTCATCCAGATTGCATTAGTAGATTGAAAATAGTCTTACTTTGCCCATCTCCTTCAAAATATAACTTTAAAATAACTTTAAAATTTCTCCCACAAAAAGAGGGGTCTTTGTATCTGCCACTTGAATTCAGACTGGTCTTCCTACAACATACATAGTTTAATAGAAGGTGACAGAAGTTACCCTTTGCGGCTCTGATTCTATGTCTCAAATATCTCAAATATCCCACGTTTTCATTCTTTACTTTATTTCTCTGCCTTCATCTTGAGAGCAATCCATACTAGCCAGTTGTGGAAATGTGACAAGAGGAGAGTTGAGTTATCAGCCAAGAATTAGCAGAAACAGTCAGCTCCCAACAAAATTGCCACCCAGAAACCACCACAGCAAGGCAAGCTGGGACCACCCAAACCTGGCCCAGAGCAACAGAGCCACCATGCTATTGACAGCTGAGAAATAATGACAGTGGTAGTTTTTTTTTTTTTTTTTTTTTTTTAATGTCACATATTCTGTAAGTTTTTTTTTTATTAAATCATAGCTGTGTACATTAATGCAATCATGGGGCACCCATGCACTGGTTTTAATATACAATTTGAAATATTTTCATCAAACTGGTTAACATAGCCTTCCTGGCATTTTCTTAATTCTTGTGTTAAGACATTTATATTCTACATTTAGTAAGTTTCACATGTACCCTTGTAAGATGCACCATAGTAGTTTTAAACCAATAAATTCCAAGGTAGTATTTTACGCCGTCATTATCCCAATAAGAACTACTAGTATCCCCAATGTGTTATCCAGATCTCACGTGAAATTGGTCCTGGATTGTAAATTGAACTTTCTCTTATTTGTTTTCTCTGCACACATGCTCACTCACTCCCCAAGCACTTTGTTTACAATGTGAGGAATATTAATGGATAATTAAAGTTATTAGACTACCAACTATTACTATTGTTTACAGATTTAAAGGATATCCTTGCGAGGTTTGTTTGTTTTTCACATTTATTTTATACTGACGGTTAACTGAAGTATTTCTCATCATCTCCTGGGCTTCTCCTTTTACTTCCTTGGCATCTTGTTGTTTTTGTCATAAACCTCCTTTGTGACAGTCAAATAATTTTTCCAAAATATGCAAGCAAACTTAATAATGAAAGCTCATCTTTTTGACTACACCTGCAGGTTTAGTTTGCCAGTGCTCAGAGAATAAACAAAAAATAAATATACAAACCTCTCTTGAGAAGGAATCTCCCTTCTGGAATGCAGATTATGCAGATATGTATAGATACAAAGAGGTTTTTATCTTGATGTAATTTTACCAAATTTTCTTGCCATTTAAAATAACATTAGTGCATGACTTTCATTAAAAACCACTAAAATTTGTTGGCAGGGTTGGGAAATAATAAGGAAGAAATTAGATGGTGGATACATGGAGGTACGAAATAGTGGGATGACAAAGGAACTGGTAGACACTGCTTTCTGCTTAGGCATAAAATAGTCACGTACCTATCAGTTCATGCTCTTATTTATCTATTTTGACAGATGTTTGACACAACCTCCCATTTAAGAATACTAGTTCTTTTGAAAACGAATCTTTAGTAATTAGGAGATTGACTGACTGTCATAAACCTACTCATCTCTCCATCTGACTATAGAGAAATGGCGAAGAGAGGTATTAAGGTAGATTTTTTTCAGAATTTTAATCAATATAAATTTAAACACAGCAGAACCCATTTAAGTTGGCCGCCCAAGGGACTGTAACACACTGTTCAACATACAGAGGTGGTCAATATATGTAACTAGGCCTACTGTAGTGTTATATACATGCAGTGTATGTTTAGCCTATAAAAGTTAGGTCAATTTAAGGAGGTGGCCAAAGTAGGGAGTTGGTCAATTATGAGGTTTCTACTACAGTTAAGGTATGCAGATTATGCTTCACTTTTCTTGTAGATTATTTTTAATAAAATATTCCAGTTTCTTTTGTAGGTAGCACACAACTAAATATATGTGTTTGATCATCAATATTTTTTGTATCTAAATCTTAATTCAAAATAAATGTCCACTAACGTCTCTTAAAATATTTTGATAGTTGATCACCATCTTACATGAATACCTCTGAAATTGGTCTAATTTTCTTAAACTGGACATGCACCACATTCACTCAGTGGAAATTCCTTCCATCTCCATATGTTGACTAGTTTTTTACAGTCCTTGAATAGTCAATTACACAAGTTATACTGTGGTCTTATACTAATCTCTGAAAATTGTAATAAAAGGTTTAAGAGTTTGATTTGTAGAAGGTAATGATCAGACTCTAAGGTAACCCCCAATTTCTTGCTTTGGGTATTTGTACCTTTCCTTTTATAATTCCCTCTTGCTTTGGGTATTTGTACCTTTCCTTTTATAATTCCCTCTACTTGAACGGACCATATCTGTGGCTTATCTTACTCAATAGAACATGCAAATGAGATGAAATTTCACTCTTTCTATCTCTCTCTTCCCCCATCACTTCTTATTATCTGTAAAGAAAAATCTGGCATGAGTGCTACAATCACTTGGACCTAAATGCTGCCAACAACAGTGTAGAAGAAAGGAGGCACATCCTGGTGGAGCCTTCAAGGGAGAAGCCAGTCATGGCTAAGACCACAAAAGCAGCCTTCTGAGACTGTAAGCAGAGGACACAGCGACGCCAGGACCAGATTTCTAATTTACAAAAACTGTGAGATAATGACGGGGGATGTTTAAAACTTCTAACATTGAAGCAATCCCTTTTGCAACAAAGAAAAGAAATTGGGGAGTGTCTCTTCCCAGAGTTGAAGAAGAGCATATTTTATTCAACTTCTGAGGAGTTTTAGAAAATAGTTATCAAATCAACATTTATCTCATATTCACATTTTTAATGTTTTTCATGATTTCTTTAATTATATTAATTTGTTTCTTCAAAGTGTTTTTTATCATATTTTTGGGTATATAAAATATTGTTTTGATTATGAAAAGTTTAAAGAAGGCTTTGTCTTTTTAAGACTCATTTTGTAACAAAATATTTTATCATTAATACTTTCCCAAGTATATGAAATTTTGAATTTAATTTTTTTATAAATTATAATTCTAAATTGGATTTTCTTTCTGTTGGTGCAGTAGTCATATAAATTAGAATAAATGTTTTTTTTTAATTTTCTGCTCATATAGATTTTATAAAACAATTTATATGAACATTCAGTGATACGTATATGTACACAAAAATTATATTTGAGTGTGTGTATGTTTGTATAAAAGCACAGGTAGATTGAACATAAGTCTAGCTCCCAAATCCCTGCTATTTGAAA
This sequence comes from Loris lydekkerianus, assembly GCA_963574355.1. Classification (NCBI taxonomy): domain Eukaryota; kingdom Metazoa; phylum Chordata; class Mammalia; order Primates; family Lorisidae; genus Loris; species Loris lydekkerianus. The sequence goes on along the minus strand of CAUYPK010092947.1, from coordinate 45,494 downwards.
TTAATGCTATTAAATCACTTTTGTATTTCTACTATTGTGTTAGAATATAACAAATTAGTTATCTATTAGCACTTATTACATTTATGTTCAACAATGCCAATTTTCTAGATAATAGTCATTTATTAAATACTCTTTATTGAGCACTACTTATATTTAATACATTGTGTCCCAGAGTCCCAGGGATGACATGTTAAACAAGTAAGAGTAGTTCTCTGCTTTTCCAAAGCCTAATTTGGATAGGGATAAAAAATACATATTAATTAAATAGTCATTCTAAAAAATGGTTTTAAAGATTAAGATATAGAACTCAAAAAGTACAAAAGAAAAAATTGTGCACCTATGGGAAACTACGTATTGTTTAGAAGACATTTCTAATTATCCGACTGTGAATCTGAGAAAGCTCTGGGTTTGTGTTGCGTATGAGGTACTGTGATAATGCCTGTAATTCTTATCGACAGAAAGGCAACTCAATTCTGTGCAGTGGAGAAACTCTTCTTTTCTCTCCATCCTCTGCTCTAGCTTCCTACCCTGATGAAAAAGCAGTTTTGCATCCAGTCATTTCAGTCATTTGCAAATTTATTTCAGCAAAGTTGATCTATAAAAGCCTCTGCATTTTGACATGTGTTCATTTCACATCCGTGTAAAGTTTTTGATTTTTACTTTTTTGAAAGTACCTTTTAACAAAGCAGATTGCAAAGCAACTGGACTTATGTTGTTGTGAGAAAGGCAGATAAGGCAGAATTCCCTGTGACTATGATACTTGATCTGAAACATAAAGGCTTAGCAGGTGCAAATTAATGTCAAAGTGGAACAGCACTGGGCACTTGTTAAGGGCTGCAAAGCAGATTGTATGTGTCTACGGCAAGGATGGAGAGATTCCAGGATAAATGAAAAGCACCTCCCACTGAGACAAAGGTGACTGAGGTTTTTAAAGGGAGATCAGAGATGAAACAGAAAGTTTCTACAGAGAGGTAAAAAGGAGGAAAAATAAAGGGACTGGAAGTCTATGGGGGAACGAAAAGGGGGTTATGAAGAAATAAAAAATCACAGAAGAGGAATAAGTGGAACAGTGGAAGGGAAGCTTAATCAAAATAGCTACATCTTGTTACTAACTCCAGTAGTAGCAGCCTTTTGGTTAAAAGCCTCTGCTTAGCTCTACACATAGTCTATGAGAAAGATGATTACTCTTCTTTTCCCACAGTTAACTCCTGTGGAGATGGAAATGGATATACAGACGTAACAACACTGTGTTAAAGATTTTTGTTTTCTAGGTTAGGAGGAAATGTAAAAGGAAACATTTTACAAAGTAAAGATTATGAGCTCATTCCCGAACATTTTGAGATACCAATATTTGAGATCTTGAGTATTCGATAACCAATACTTAGATGCTAAGTGGCAATGGTAATAAAAAATGGTGCTAGTTTGTGTGTCAGAGTTGAGTTTGGGGTTGGGTGATGAACTGGGGATTTATTCATGTAGGTGATAACAAAATCTTGTGTAAGACTGAATAACTGAGACTTCTCAAGATGATCCTCATTGAGGCGAAAGAGAGGAACTTTCCATCTGAAACAACTTCAAAATGTAAAGAATAGGAGTGAAAGATATGGTTGACAAGAGAGGTTGAGAAAAAGCAAACAGAGGTAGGAGGAAAATGAATATGTTATCAAGGGAGCTGAATAAAAGAACATATTAAAGAGGAGAACACAGTCAACAGTGTTAGAGAGAAAAATTGAAATATATTTAAATATGATCCTTAAACCGGCGGCATAAAAATACTGTTAGAAATGTAAGTCCCGAGCCCCAACTTTAAACTATTAAATCAGAAACCCTGGAAGTATGTTTGAATAATCTATGTTTATCAAAATCTCCAAATGATTATGATGAACAGTGACATTTGGGAACATTTGCATAGGTGATAGAGGGTGCAGGGAAGCTTGGCATTAATTGTTTTAGTGGCAAGATGGAAATTAGATTGTATTGAGTAGCAAAGTTAATGAAAAGTGATGACATGGATGCAGGCTCCCCAAAAAGTGCAGTTTTGACTTTTATACACAACTTGGAGAAATATCAATTGCTTCTTGGAAGTCTCCCATGGTTTAATTAACTCTGTTCTCAAAACAACCTACCTTCAAGGTCTCTGAAAACAACTCACCTACAAGATCTTGATAACAACCCATCTGCAAGGTCTGATTTGGCCTTGCCCCATAATAGCCCAGCTCATCCTGAACCAAACCAATCCAAAATAGCCTAACCCTATCTGTCATTCTTCCTGCTCATCCCTAGCTGACTGCCTAAAGTTATGGCTAGGAAATTGTTGCTCCAGGTCTTATTATTTTGCTTACACATATCACAGTAATGTAATTAAAACAATTTCATGAATAAAAAGGTTCAAGTGTCAACATTGGTATTATAAGTAGTATAAGCATTTCAGATAATTCAAAGATGTTAACAAATAGTGAGAATGAGAATCATGAGTTATATGGTGAAGATGTGAATTAGAAAATAAACCTAAACATATAGTGAAGATATGAATTAGAATATAATCCCTGCAATAATCCAGGCTGGCTTTGTTTGGTGAATTCTCCACCATTCTTAGCTATGTTCATATCCCTTTGGAATACAAACAGCCCTAATGAAAGCTATGATTAACTAGTTACATTTTCATAACTGAGGACTAATTATAAGTTTAGACATTTCCCTGCCTCACAAAGGAAAATGCCACCACTGCTGACAGCTGCACAAGCTACACGAGCTGGGAACTGACTAAATAAGGGAATTCAGAGCAGCTGTGACATTATCAGGGTGCAACCCCGTCGTTTCTCTTATGTGAGGTGAGAGACGATGTACCATTAAGCGCTCAAGAAAACACATCTTTATGCAAAGAGTCACCAGTCTTCAAAGGTTGTAAAGTTATAACTGCCAATTTTTTTTTTAAACAAAGACCTACAAACTATTGGAGTTTTAAATAGAAGGAGAAATATTGCGGTCACAAAACATTCATAAAACTTTTCTGAGAAACAATTGTCTTCACAGTGTTTTGATTTATATATATATATATAATATGACTAGATTCTTCTGGGTTGCAAAGAAAGCTTAAAGAACAGAATTTTGAGGTATACCTTTGGCAGTATTGATAAAGTAAAAAATATTTTATAACATTAACCATTAGAATTAAATTTCATAATATGCATTGAAACAACTACAGTGGGCTGAGTGTTGTTATCCCACCCCCCAAATATACATGTTGAAAATCTAATCCCAGGGTGATGGTGTTTGGAGGTAGGGATTTGAGGAGGCAAACAAGCCATGAGATTGAAGCCCTCATGAATGGGACAAGTGCCCTTAAAAGAAGTGGTCAGAGAGCTCTCTCTCTTTCTTTTCTCCATGTAAGGATATAGAAGAGTCTGTCTGCAACACAGAAGAGCATCTTCACAAAAACATAACCACACTAGAGCAGTGCCTGTGGCTCAAAGGGGTAGGACTCTGACCCCATATGCTGGAGGTGGCGGGTTCAAACTCAGCCCTGGCCAAAAACTGCAAAAAGAAAAAAACAAACAAACAAAAAAACATAACCACACTAACACACAAATCTTAAATACCTAATCTTCCAATTTCAAAAATTAATTTCTGCTGTTCATAATGCACATAATCTGTGGCAGTTATTTTCTTTTTTTCTGTTTTTTTTTTTTTTTAGAGACAGAGTCTCACCTTATTGGCCTCAGTAGAGTGCTGTGGCATCACAGCTCACAGCAACCTCCAGCTCCTGGGCTTAGGCGATTTTCTTGCTTCAGCCTCCCAAGCAGCTGGGACTATAGGCACCCACCACAACACCCAGCTATGTGGCAGTTATTTTCAACAGGTGTACTGTAGGAGGATCTCAGGTGTTTTGCAAAAATGTTCAAAGATCATTAGTTAAATTATTTTTGAAATAAGTTTAAAACACATTAAGTATATTATTTTTCTAACTTCTTTTTGATCAATATAATTTAAGTGTCCCATGGAAGTTTAACTAGAGGTTCAAGTGCTTCGTGAGGTAAGAAAAGAAAAAAGTTGAAAAATACTGGTCTTTGGTAATTTGTTACTGGGCTGCCAAACTAACGCCAACATTGTTACCAAAAAGTAGGGTGCTTCTTTAACAAATATCTAAAATTATGAAAGCAGCTTTAAAACAGCCAAATGAGTAGAGGCTGCAAGACTTTTTGAAATTCATGCTAGAAAAATCTAAGATTACTCTTGAAAGGACTGCTAAAAGGTGGTTCTGGTGAGGGCTCAGAAAGAAAATGGGAGAACTGTAAAGAAATATTACCTACTCGTACACAATCTGTAAATAGCTATGTACGGGATGTTGATAGAAATATGGACAGTGAAGACCATTCAGGTAATATCTCAGACAGAAATTAGGAACATGTTACTGGATAGTGGAGAAAGAGTTATAATCCTTTTCTGAAGTAGCAAAGAACTTGGCAGAATTCTGTTATGTTCTTGTGTTTTGTGGAAGTTGATAACTTAGCAGAGAAGATTTCTAGGCAAAGTGTTGAAGAAACAGCCTAGTGCTTCCCGACCACTTAAGCAAAATGTAAGAATAAAGAAATTAAAGGCCAAATCATTTAGGAAAACAAACAAACAACAACAATAACAGCAACAAAACCTCTTAGAACTTAGAGATTTGGAAAATTCTCAGGCTATGTATATTGCAAAAAGTTAGAAAGCATATTCACGAATAAACACGAAGTGTGTGAACAGGAGACTAGTAAGGAGATTAGTATGGGTGTGAAGCACAGGCTTCATCAGCTGCCACAGGAAAACTGTGGATTTGAATTAATGATGCAGGAGACAGGAAAGAATGAAGAAAGGGTATCAGACTTCTTGAATTCTGTAGCAGAGGAGTGAAGAACTACTGTGCTATAAGTAGAAGTGTTTTGGTCTTCAAGACAAGACATAAAATGTATTTATGATCTATGTACAAAAGACTTAATAAAAAAATAAAAATGAATAAATAAAATAAAATTTACAAAAACCGCACACACACACACACACACACACACACACACACACATACACAAAGACAAGGCAGATGGCCAGTTGTAGGACATTCTCATAATTGTGTGAGACAATTTTCCTAATAATTTTTTTTTTACTTATCTATGTACCCCACCCTCCCTATCTATCCTATGGGTTCGGTCTCTCTGGAGAACCCTAACACTTTTGACAGCTAGAGAGGAATTTCGTTTCATGGATAAATTGTACCTGAAATCACATCTATATCTAACTTTTAGATGAGACTTTAGACTTGATATCGAAACAAATTAACCACTGGGCAAATTGTGATAGAATAAATGCATTTTTCATCTGAGGAGGATGTGATTTCTAGGGGTCTAGAAGAGGGAACACAATAAACTGAAGGTTTTTGCCTCTCCCTCCTTTATACATGGAGACTCTAGTCCCAATGTGATAGTATTGGAGGGTAGAGATTTAGGAGGTAATTTGGCCAAGACCACAAGGGTGGAACCCTCATGAGTCAGATTAGTGCCCTTATACGAGGCCAGAGAGCTAGTTTCCTCTTCTTATACCATGTGAGGACACAGAAAGACAATGGTCCTATGTATATAAGGAACAGAGCCTTCACCAAAAATCCAACTGTGCTGAAACTCTGATCTCAGACTTCTAGCCTCCAAAACTGTGAAAAATACATGTTTGTTATTTAAGTAACTGAGTCCATAATAATCTGTTACAGCAGCCTAAACCAAGTCAAATACGTATGGTGAAATTCAATAAGATGATAAAAAACATAGATTTGTGTATTGTACTTGACTAGTTTTCATATTAAATCATTTTCACTAAAAGAAATTTTTTTTTGCTATAAAGACCAAGTATCCTAACATTGAAATGGTTTTAATTAGTGGATTTGCTAATCTCACTATAAACATTAAATGGAAGTATGTGAAATTTTTCCATATGTGGCTTCATTTATAAACTTATTCAACAAATATATATGGAACAGTCAATATGCATCAGGCCTTACATTAGTCCATTTGTTCAAACTGAACAAAATAGACACAACCTTATGAAATCTTCAGTCCAGAGGGAGAGCTAGCTGATAAAAAAAAAAAAAAAAAAAAAAGATTAAACCAAAGATATACTTTTTAACCATGCTGAAAAACGTATTTTTAAATTTACATTTTAACATCTCTGAACTTAACGTTCATCATTTGACTAGCTGTGGTCCAGGCTGCATTTTTCTAGCTTTGTCAGCATTCTTCTAACAAATGTAGCTGTTATCATCTACCTGTGTACACATTTGTTCAGGCTGTTTACAGGTCAACAAAGCAGTGGAGTTAGGTGTTTTATTTGACAAAATGTCCCACCCCTTAGGGGCCAGGAATTCACAGACATAGAATTACCTCTCAGTAAAATAACAAAATGAAAAAGGAAAGAGGATGTCTCTTCAACTTAGAATGAGTGAAAAATATATCAACAAAGTTTAGGGTAAAAGACAGGGTTGAACTGGTGAAATTTCTAGATGGTAGAGGTGATGAGGCTGGTTGTAGAGGTGATGAGGCTGATCGTAGAGGTGATGAGTCTGGCCTAACTTGGCAGAGACAGAGGAGTCAACAAGTAAAGAACGAGCTCACGCAGAAGTGAGTCTGCCTGCTATTCCTGGTGTTAGATCTGGGAAGCTACACCCATCAGCATCACAGTACACAAGATATTTCAGGACTATCTGAAGAAGGAATAGAAGCCCAGAATCTTAACAACTTCTTCTAAGAAAGTGCCAACACCTAAACTTGCAATATGTGTACTAGTGGCTTCAGTTTTTAAAATTTGGGAAATAATGGCAAAGCTATCTTTGAATAGAATTCTTTATTTCTCTACATTTGCCAGTTCCCTTTAGCAGCATGAAGGACAATATTGCATGGAAAAGAAGAACAGCAATAAGTAGGAACTGAAATACAAATGACAGAAGTTGAGCTCTGAACTAGGGGAAGGCGGAGGCACACCTTGCTCATTTATTTAGCACACAATGGCATCTTTCTATGTACAGGAGAAATGAAGAAAGGACAAAATTCAAGGTATGCTTTTTCAAAGTCTAAAATTAAAATCACGAATGATACAAAAACAAAGTATCATTATAAAGCAAAGGTTTGGCTTTTCTGGAAGTATATAAAATATTTCTAGGTGATCCAGTCAGATATAAGAGGAATGCAATACAGTACATGGTAATTAAAATAGCTGCCTGAAGGAAACTGTGTAATAGAAAAGATGGTAAGGTGCAGAATGCCTTGCGAAGGCTATCCGGGCAAGGTTTCTGATGAAGCGACATTTATTTTGAGAAAAGAATAATAGGAGTAGTTTGCTTTGTAATGACAGATTTTCTCTAGAAATTCTCCAAACTGAGGCATTTTTAATAGATTGGATTTTTTTACCTAGAAAATCAATGAGTGTGGTTATGCTAAGCAGAGTATATGTGAAGAATGCACAAGCTGAGAAAAATGTGAAATCACGAACAAAAATTGGCATGTGGGAGTATCTCAAAACCATTTTCAGGACAGTAATAGAAAAGCAGAGAGTGCTACTGAGGTCAAGTCCAAATGATAAATGTAACAAAACCTGAGACCTTACTAGCCTAAGGTAAAAAAATCTATATTTTATTTTAATGCAATAGGAAAGTATTTTAGTTTGAAATAAACTTACTTGGTTATTAATGGAGAAGCATTATTCTGCCTAGTCTATGGAGAATGAATTGGAAGGATCATAAGAGGATTATTGGGGCATAAGTTCAGAGGTTATTGAAATAAACCAAATGAGAGGTCAACCAGGGTGGTGACAACAGATACCAGAAAAAAATAGATAGATCATATATAAAATAATAAACTATAAGAAAGACTGAAACTTGACTATAACAGCTGAGGCAGTGGAAGGAGTACAAAATGTCTCCAATTTTTCTTACATGAATAACTAAATGAATTCTGGCAGCATTTTCTGATACATAGTAGGAGCAAGGAGAGGTGGAATTGGGGAGGTAAATCAGGCTCTCTGCTTGTCACGCATGTACCACGCATAAGACATACACATGCGGATATCAAGTGGGCATTTAGATAAATGTGACCAGAGCTCAGAGGAAAAGGCTTGGCTAACGGGGTAAAGTCAGAAGGTATCACTATAACATGTTGACTAAAGCCACATGTCGCTCTTTTCACTTAAGGACATAGTAGGAAGAGATAAGAAAATCAAAGCTCTGAAGTGTGCTGATGAGACTGAAAATGAGGGAAAACATCTGGCCAAGTAAAATTAACCAAACACCCATGTAGAACTCTAAAAAGCTTTGTGTTAGGGAACCTAAGAGATTATTGCAAGAAGGAAGAATAGCTGAATATAGCAATGCTGTTGGAACATTTAATAAGATGAGGTGAAAGAAATTGTCAGCTGATTTGGCAATAAAATATTGAGAGAGAGAGAAGTGGAAGGTGAAGAATCCGGGCAACTGGATAGATAAGTGAATGGCAGAATCAGAGGTTAAGGTCCTGTGGGTGACATTAATCTCAAGATTATATTAATAAAGGGAATCAAAGAAATGAAGTATAAGATCGCAATCAATTCAGTATCAAGAGGGAGAATTGAATTTATTGTCATTGTCATTATTTTAATGGAAATGTCATATCATGAATCTACCTTGCTTGGTGGGAGGGTGAGAAAGGTGTAATACAAAGGGACCAGTCAACTTCATATAAGACAGCAAGAAGCAACGGCTTCGAAAATGTAAGAAAACTGAGGATAAGAACAGTGCTTGCTTGCCGGCTCTGGAGACACTGGCAAGAGGGTGAGAACGTACCTGGCAGACCTGGAACCGCAAAAAAACAGAATTTAACAAGCGTTGCAGCTGCTGAGTTAAGATGCCCGTCACTGGATTTGCAGCAAGCCTTTGCTTTTCTCCAGCCACTGACTGAGTAATGCTGGCCCCTTCCTGGCAGGCGTGGAGTTCCTCAGGCTGTGGACTTTGCCGTAAAGACTCCTCAGTGGCTTTTGCCAAATCTTCCTTGGACCTGGAGACTTGACCCAACTCTCCTTTCCTTTACCTCATTTAGGGTCAGCCTGGCATTGCTGGTTAGCCACTCCCCCGTATCACCCACCCTTCCTCTCCTCTTTTTTCCTCACCAAGGTGGTTCCTGGTTCCTCTGTTCAAATATTAGGTAACATCTAACAGGGCTCTGTCTTGTACTCCACAGAGTACTGTGGACTGATCAAGCAAAACCGAGAAATGCTTGAGAAAATAAGCAGTGAACTGTGGATTTCCAATGTGGTCCCTAGGCCCAGGTATTCTGTGATGGACACAGTTGCAAACAGAGGCCCCTGACTTAACAAGTACGGTGGTCCTGAAGGAAGGCACTTCCTGCTCTCAGAATTTTATCTTTGAACTGATATTTCTTCTTTCAGAAGGTTGTTGAAATATTCTGTGAGGCACCTTCATTTGGATAATAAAGGCAAAATTTGAAGGAGGTGAAGCAAAAATGAAATATGTAAAATTTTAAAATATATATTTTAGTTTTCAGCATAAAGATCCCAGGTACCTAACAATGCTCACATCCAAATATATAAAGAGCTTTAAAATTTTTGAGAAATTAATGTTATCAGTGAAGATTAACAGTTTTGGGGTTTCTCTAACCATTGGAAGAGTGGTTCTCAAAAAATGGGCATATATGTGTGAGGGCGATGGTGGCGGTTATTGGTGGCGATGGAGGGCTGGAGGGAGATTATTGGCAAACATATGTCAACGTAAGTAACAGATTGTTCTGTTAAATAGTCCTTTTCTCTGGCTATTTCAGAGGCTGTCGAGTAGTTTTTCCATCTACCTACCGATCTGTCTACCAGTGTACTACCCAACTGTCACTTGTCATTGAGGTGGGAGCAGGGGGTTACCCGTCCATTCTACCTTCACAAATGGAAGTATAGAGCTTCTCCCAGAACCATAGTAATAATAGGAAACAAAATGAATTTAGGGCATATGTGATCCAACTAATTCCTAAAACAATTAATGTCCAATATTACAGTTTGGCTGGGAGAACTGTCAAATGTGTAGCAAGGGAAGAGGTGAAAGAGAAGGTAAGCATTTTAGAATGATTTCCAAGTTAAGCATTCTAAAAATACTCTTCAAAGTAAAGCATTCTAATGCATTCTGTTACAACCTCACCCCTCATCCCTAGGAAACTTAGAACACTTTGAGTAGTTTATCTCATAGAGGGCAAAAAGATATTCTTACCAAGTTATGCTTATTGTTAATGTAAATGTGAACAATTTTGAAATGCTACACTCTAACAGATTAATAGAACATTTAACATAGTACTATCTACTCTCTCTCATTAATTTTTTTTTTAATTTAACATTTCTATATTATAACCAAATATTCTAATTTGGTACTTCCTAGGTAAAAATTTTGTAGAATGGGAAAGATAACCCTAACTAGACACATAATTGTTCCGTTGGCTATAGTATAGCCACTTGTCACAAACTGAGTCAATATAGATTGGATCTGATTCAGTGGTTAAGACTGAAATAACTAGAAAATTGCAAAGTCAATTCAATTAATTTAACTATCTGAATGACTAAATCACATTGCATTAACTTATGTAGGTTGAGGATAATCTAATTCAAAGCAGTTGGCTATTACTTTTGTTTAGATATGGAAATTAATCAGTTGTGGAAGATCATTACATAAATAGCCTTATTGAGCTAGTTGGAATTGAATCTGGCAGTCTACAAAATTAACTGTTGGCTTTTCTCTGATTCACAAAGTTGAACTGTGGTGAGGGAATAATACAGGTTTTCAGATATATTATTTTTTGGGGGGGCAGTAACAGAAAAGCATTCAGAGGATTTGGTTATGTGGAAAAGTTCTTAGAATGTTTATTGTCTGGAAACAAGATAGTAATGCAGAAATATATATTTTTCCTGATGTTTTCAATCAGCTGCTCTCAGTATCATAATAAAAATCAATCAGTAATGATTTTTATGTGCACAAATGAGACCCCACAAATTGTGGTAATGCAAATAAATATTGACTTATCTAACTGCAGCCCATGCTACCCAATGTGACATTGGGAGACGGGCTATGTGAAACTAAATTAACTTAAATAATTGAAAGTATGCATAGGTTTTATTATATTTTACAAATATTTTTAACTGATGATTATGCAGCCTTTTGACCTAACCAAAATTAAAGTATAACAGCTGTGATATCTCAATCCCTACCATGTTGAATGAGCCCAGTACTTAGAACATCTGTTCTGCAGTAAAAGAAGGCTAATTACTGCACTCTCAATGACATTCAAGTAGAATTGCCAGATTCTAACAGAGAAAAAGAAAAGGCAAGTTGGAAGAATTTTACATCTACTAATGTAAATTCACTTTTTTGTTTTTCTGAAAGAAAAAAATAAATAAGAAATTTATGGCAATTTTTTTTTATAATTTGAGATGTTTAAATATACTTGGGGCATTTATGCTCTAAAACATATATGAATGAATGGATAAACAAGCCAAAACATATTTCTGAAATTGCTCAGAATGGAATAGAGGGATGAGTCAAAATTACCTTTAAAATTTTTAGAAATTTCCGTTCTAAAGGAAATACAGTACATGTTCAAGAAATAATGTTAAGGTGCTCACTTATTTTGAAATCCTCATCCTACTGTATGTAAGATTAAAACGTGTGTTTTACAATTCAGTTTTATTTTTTGTGTGTGTTCACGTTAAGAAAGAAACAACAAAAAAAGAGATGAGTAAGAAATAGCATATTATTAGGTGTTGGGACTGGAGTTCAGGTCCTCAGTTTCTTGGTCTTGGTGACAATGGTTACTGGTCTCGGTCCAACAGAGTAAATGCAGAACAAGCAGGTACAAGTAGGCAAAGTAATAAAGTTTTATTAAAAGTATAGAGCATTCCATAGAGAAGGAATAGATCAGGACCCATGAGTGAAAGAGACCCCGAATTTAACGTGGCTTCACCTTTAAGCTTATTCCCTAACTTTATATTAAGTGGGAAGTAGAGTAATCATGGCTTTTCATGGAAAAGAGTGGAGAATTCCTGAAATTGGGAACCTTACCCTTTTCTATCCTTGAAAAACAATTTCTGGGGGTTGCCATGGTATTTGTAAGCTGTCATGGCAATGTTGAGTGTGTGGTTTACTAAGTTAATGAGGCTCAGTCAGATAAGGACTCTGTTACCTCAACTATGTGCATGCTCCAAAAACCCTCTTTGATAATATTTTTACTTTGTGTTTTTTCTACCTCTTTATGATTGGAAAACCTCTATGGTGGACCAAACTTTTGATCAGCCCTTGGGGCCCCCTTGAAATGTCATCTGTTCTGGGGAGCCTCCTTCTGTTCAGTTTGTTCCTCCTATAGACAAAGCATACCAAGCATTATCTGTTCCTCAGGGGACACCCCTAAACAAAGCATTGCTCCCCTTCCTCCTTCTCTCTAGCCAACAATAACATCTATAAGTGAAATTAACATATTACACATTAAAAAATCGAATTAGAATTGAGAGGCAAAAATAGAGAAAATTAATTAACCAAAAAATTGAAACAGATGGAAATTTTTATATAAACTCTCAAAGAAATAAAAATCATTTAAGAGCCATATTTATATCACGTATTATATGGTAAATGTTTTGTGATAGTACAGATATCTTTGTATAAATTTTTATTTCAAGTCATTGAAATTTGGGGCTTTGAGATTCAAGGATCCATCAGAGATATTGGTAGGTATGTTAGAACAACACATTAGATGTTGAAATAAAAAAGTTTGGAGTAAATAAACATCAAGAAGAGCAAAAAAAGAAAACATCTGTGACACTTGTTGTGAATAAACCATGAGAGAAAGCAAGAAGGCAACATTTAAGACAAATTTTGAGTGAAACAAATCAGAAACAGACAAATATCGCAAGTTCTCACTTATAAACAGGACCTAAATAATGTGTACATGTGGAAATAAAGTGTGGAAAGGAAAACGGTGGCGATCTGAAGGGTGGGAGGGAGAGGGAAAGCTGCTTCACAAGTATAAAGTACATTTCTCAGGTGATAGATACAATAACTCCCTGACTTTTCCACTACGAATTCTATGCATGTAACACAATTGCAATTATACCACATAAATCTGAACAAATTAAAAAAGATAATAAAATAAACGATCACATAAAAGAGAATGTTCTTAAACATTACTTTTATTACATAACAATTTCAGAGATTTAATGGTGAATACAATTCTTCCAGTTCCCTTTCTTGTCATGTACAGTACACAATCCAGCCCAGATACTGGCTTGATTGTAGATGGGCTTTGTGTGCTGACCACCACCACCTTAAGGAATGATGGCCTCGCCTTGGACTTGGCCTTTCCTAGCCGCCTTCTAATTTCTCAACCTTCATTCTTGTTCCATAATTTAAGATGAAATTTATTTTCTCCTCTATCTTCTTAACTTATCCTTCCCATTTGAAAAAAAAAATATAGTTCTAAGTCTTGTTTAAATGATTTTTGAAATTAAAAAAAAATCATTTATCTTGTCTAAATGCAATCATATAGCCATTAGGAAAAATTGTGCTTTGTTTTCAAACTATGACAACCAATTTCACCTGTAGTATAGGGGATCGGAAGCCTTCAGAAAGAAAATGAAAAGTCTTGTGCCTGACCTAGGAAGACCTCTGGGTCTAGTTTGGGCCATTTCCAATTAGTTACTTGCAGCATGCCTTATTACAATAGGTAGCTTCCTGGTTCTGAACTTCTTATATTGTTCTGTACACATATAGAACTTTCTTGGCCCCATGCTTTTTCCTAAAGTCATGTTCTCCGAATATCTTCTTTTCCATTCACAATTTTTATGTCATTCATCACTTACTGCAAAAAGAATGCTCCTCGAACGTTTTCCTCCAAATCCTAATAGTCACTTACCTCTCCTTTTCCATGTACGTATGACTAAAACTTAGCACTTTCTGTTCTCCATTGTAATTATATGCAAAAATTATTTATCTCCCACACAGTTAATTATAATCTTCTCTCAGCAGAAACTGTGTGACATTCCATTGTGGAACCCTGGAATACAGCAGAAAAGTGTACACTTAACATGGGTTGGCTACATCCATGAATTCAGTTGAGAGGAACACTGATGTGGTGCAAAGAGCATAAGACCTGTGACATTAGATCATTCTGAATTTTTTTTTTTTTTTTTTTTTTTTTATAGAGACAGAGTCTCACTTTATGGCCCTTTGGTGGTGTGCCGTGGCATCACACAGCTCACAGCAACCTCCAGCTCCTGGGCTTAAGTGATTCTCTTGCCTTAGCCTCCTGAGTAGCTGAGACTATAGGCACCTGCCACAACGCCTGGCTATTTTTTTGTTGCAGTTTGGCCAGGGCTGGGTTTGAACCCAACAGCCTCGGCATATGGGGCCAGCGCCCTACTCACTGAGCCACAGGAGCCAGGCCTCCTCATTCTGAATTTTTGTGTCACAAATATTTACTCATCTGTGAAGCTGGGCTGATATTGAACATCTGTAGAATTGTCATTGATAATCACAATAATGTATTATTATTTGTTTTAGAGTCAGAGTCTCACTTTGTCACCCTCAGTAGAATGCCATGGTATCACAGCTCACAACAACCTCCAGCTCTTGGGCTTAGCCAATTCTCTTGCCTCAGCCTCCCAAGTAGCTGGGACTACAGGCGCCCACCAGAACACCCAGCTGTTTTTTTGTTGCAGTTTGGTTTGGTCATGCCCAGGTTTGAACCCACCACCCTCAGTATGTGGGGCTGATGCCCTACTCACTGAACTTCAAGCACCGCCCAATAATGTATTTTAATGTAACAATATCTCAAACATGGATCAAATAAGTAAATAATAATTTCCTTTTAATATTTACTTGTGTCATATCAATTAACTGAAGTAAAACCAGAAAAATTTAAAGGATGATTTGACACCTCAAAAAATAATGGTTCTGGTGGAGGTTTTGGTGGAGGGAGGGTAATGGTTGGGGCCACATCTATGGTGCATCTTAGAATGGGTACAGGCGATTGCACTAACGTACACAGCTATGATTTAACAATAAAAAAAGAAAATAATGGTTCTATAACTAACCAGTCTCTATGCTCAATGGCCTTAGCTTGTGGTTATTGAATAATTGCTTTGGATGCTGGTAATAAAGCAATTATAATTATTTCTTATTTCATAGAACTACACAAACATATAGCTTGTAGTAAAATTATACTTTGTAGTGAAAAACTAAAAGTATTTTTATATTTCTGACTTTAAGAGATTTCTTTTAAAATGTCTTTAGATTTATAAATTTTGAATATATGTAGACTATTTATACATTTGAGAGACTTTTAAGAAATTAGAGTAATCTATAAAGACAATAGCATAAAATACAATTATATTTTTTATGAGAAATAGCTAACTTCGAAAATGAATTTGGTAAGAATTGATCAAGAATGCAAAATTTTTGTCACAGTAACGTTTTTATGATATTTTTAAAGTTTGAAGAGATAAAAAATTGTGGTCTAGCATATAATGTGGCTGTTTATAAATCATTTTCCTCACTGTTGGGTGCCAATAGACTCAGGGCCACTCAGCCAAAAAATTACAAAATTACTACCTTACGTGATCATTTTTGTCATTTAGGTTTTCAAAGAACCTACAGTAAGGGCAAATGCTATTTTGACAAAAATGTGTGTTTGGCAGAAGCCACCCTCTTAAATTTGAAACTCAGAGCTTCTGAATTGATTTTTTTCTCTCTTTTTTTAATAATTTCAAAAGTAGATTATAATTGCTCTGGATGACTAAGTATATTCACACTATAAAGTATCTTTAAAACAAGATTATTCTGTAAAATTTTGCTGAGTACTTTTGTTTTCCTGTAGTTTTACAGGAAGAAAATTCATTCATAGAAATATAATTCACTGATAACTTATATTAATTCACTTATATATAGAGTTAACATATATCTAATAATTGTCTTCTTAGTGCCTACCCAAGACAGATAAAAACATGTAAACACAAAACTTGTATACAAATGTTCAGAGCAGCAATTTCTCATATTTGTCAAAATGTAGAAAAGCCCAATAAAATGTGATACATTCACATAGTAGAATATTATTAGGCAAAAAAAAAAAAAAAAAAAAAAAAGGATGGCAGGGCAGTGCCTGTGGCTCAAAGGGGTAGGGCACTGACCCCATATGCCAGAGGTGGCAGGTTCAAACCCAGACCCGGACAAAAACTGCAAAAAAAAAAAAAAAAAAGGCTGGCATAAACTTATTCATACTACATTATGTTATGTGAAAGGAGCCACTCACTGAAAACAGCATACTAAGTGATTCTACTTCTTAATAATTTTCAGAATGGACAAATCTATAGAGACTGACTATAGAGGCCTGGGTGTCAGGATTTGAGAGGTTGGTGGGAGAGAAAGGGAGTGACTATTCATGAGCATAAGTTCCTTTTGGGAGTAATGGAAATATTTTAAGTTAAATTAGGTTAATGATGGCATAATTCTGTGAGCATACTAAACATCATTGACTTATTTGCTCAAATCATGTGAATTTTGTTATGTAAATTATACTCCAATAAAACTGCTTAAAATATATTTTAAGTGTATATATGTTTCAAAGATTAAAGGGACTGAATATAGTGAGCAGTAAAATTACTTTACATTTTACCAAAAATAGATGGAGAATGAACAATATATTCCAATGACAACAGAAAGTTATCTGCTTAGACATCTTTATTCTAAATATTCAAGGTTAAATATTTTAATGAACCTACCCTTAGGAATATTAAAATACAGCCATGATTTATTAAACAATAGTGACAAGTTTGAAAACATGAACGTTTAAATGCTTTAAATATCAGCTAAATATTCCTGTTAACATATTTATATTTGTTTTTCATTTTAATATATAACAAGATAGTTTCTTTTTTTTTTTATTTCAGAGTAATAGACTTTTATTTTATTGAAGTAATTTACCAAAATAAACTAAAAGATTTGAGGAAACGTAAGTGATTATCAAAGAGATTTTCTACCTTTAAAAGAAATTTTTTGTATGCCAAAGGAACCTGTATCCAACCACATTTTTGTAAAGATTTTTGCACATCCTACTATTGTTTCTTTTATTGTTTATGCTATAGCAAACCGGCCTCACTCCTGTCACATCATTAACGTTTATCACTATGAACTCAAGGACAACAAATTCTCCAAGATCTTTTCATTACCAGTTTAATAGAAGACAGTTTTGCATCATCTCTGGAAGGGGTTGTGACATACTTTCATTACCTTAAAGTCGTCTTTTATGAAGACAGCTTAGTTGTACTTATTAACAATCTAAGGAAACCTCAGTTTCAAGCTTCCTTGTAGGTCATATTAATGTTGGATGCTAAATAGACTATGTCCTGCTAATCTGGTAGGTATCTAATTCCACATGAGAATTCCCCCTTCAACTACCAATGACATTAGCAAAATCAAGTTCATGTCTTCATTTTCTATTTACTTAATTAAACAAAGGTTTCCTTCTATGCCCAGGCAATCAAGTTGCTTTTCAATGCAAATATTCTTTCTATGGATGATATCCTAGGCAGGAACTTGACTCTTTTCCTTATTGCTTATGCACAGTTCACCGTTTCCATTTAAAATATATTTTACAGGGTATGGTTTTCACATTAGGATTACAAATGACTAAAATATCCTAAAACATGGCACATGAGCATCCCAGGTTATCATAACCAGAAAACTTTGTAAGACAGTTTACTTCTAACAGAATCTTTGGGTAAAACCTGATCTATGTATTTTCCCTGGGTTTTCCATAGAAAGGACTCCATGGCATAAATCTAGCTCTGATTTGTGATTATCTTTTGTTGACCTCTTTAGTTATTTTCATAAAAAAATAAAACATCACAAAACAAAAATGTTGAAGTTTTTTTGAACAATTGCTGTGAACCTGGAAGCATGGTGCTTTGAAAACAGGGAAACATGGAGGGATGGGAAATGCTTCTCCCTTATTTTCAGACAGAGTATGTCTTATCTCTTCAAACACAGTAATACACCATCATGGAAGAAAGTACTGGTGGCTTTGGAGATTACCATGCAGAGTAGTGAAAGTTCGGTGGAGAGATATACAGGCATACTTCAGTGACATTACAGATTCAGTTCTAGACCATCTTAATAAAGTGAACATCACAATAAAGCAAGTCACAAAATAGTTTTTGGTTTCTCAATGCATATAAAAGTCATGTTCACGCTATACTGGAGTCTATTTAGTGTGCCATAGCATTATGTCTAAAAAATGCACATACATTAATTAAAAATACTTCACTGTCAAAAATTGCCTATGATATTGTGAGCCTTTAGAAAGTCGATCTTTTGCTATTAGAGAGTGTATGGAGTACCCTTTACATAAATAACTCCATCTTAGAAAAATACTTCCTCTTGTATTTTAAAAGTCATCACACCAGCAGGGACTAGGCATTTGATTCATTTAGAGACTGCACCCAAACAGACAAGGGCTAAGCCTTTACTATCAGCTGCCACAAGAAGACTCAGAGACTCTTAAAAGGACAGAATTTCACCAGACTGACACAGCCTTGCAGTCATTAGTGAACAATATCCCACATTGGCTGCCAAAGGTGCCACATCAAAGACTCTTTTCTGCCCAAATCAAGGACTCTGCCTTGAAAGACTGTGATGAACATCTGGATCAGGACATTTTCCTTATTTACATTACTGCTTCATTAACCCTGTTTTCCCTATCCCCTTTATTCATCATATTAAAGGTTATCCTGTTCTATATGAAATTTTAATTTACAACACATATGTTATGTACACTGTAAAATTGGCTTATAGTATTGACCACCTTGTAGATCTGCTTGAGCCTATGTACTTACAGCTCTGAGTACTGAGTAAACAGGTAGGACGAAGGAGAAATTGCCTCTTTAGAAACTCCTCATAGCTATTGGCTTTTGTGATAAATATATGTCAGTAAAGATCTGACCTTGTTGACAGACACAAACGTACATAGATGTGATTATGTCCGACCATCAAAACAGAGTGTATGTATGCCACTCACAAGAGTGTTTTGCCTCAACATTGCTGGCTTCTAACTAAGGAGGGTAGTATTTATTGAAGGTGGGTGGATACGGAAATTTTTAAAAGTAAAACAATAATGAAGTTTACTGCATCAATTAAGCCATCCTTTCATGAAAGATTTCTTTGTAACAGGTGTTGCTATTTGATAGCTTTACCCACAGTAAACTTTCAAAATTGAAATTAGCCCTCTCAGACCCTGATTCTACTTTGCCAGATCAGTTAAAGTAATATTCTAAATGGTTTTTGTCATTTTAAAAACATTCCCAGTGTCTTCACCAGAAGTACATTCTATCAGAGGAAGTCACATTCACAGCTTATTCATAGGAAGCCAGTCCTTGTCTGCTAACATCTTATCATGAGATTGCAGCAGTAGAGCGACATGTTCAGGCTCTTCTACTCCAGTTCCCTCGCTATTTTCACCACATCTTTGGTTTTGAACCCCGAATGTCATCCATGAGAGATGTGACCATCTTTTTCCAAAATCTTATTAATGGTGGCCTCCTCTTATAAATCATAAACATTCTTAACATCATCCAGAAGGGTTAATTCTTTCCAGACAACTTTTTATTGTCTTTGTCTAGATTCATTAGAAGAATCAGCTAGATGGCATCTAACCAAATATATTTCTTTAACAATAAGAGTTGAAAGTTAGAATTGCTAATCACTCCTTAATCCATGGACTTCAGACTGAATTTTGTGTTAGAAAGCAATAAAATAACATTAATCTTGTTCATCTATTAAAGGTTTGGGGTGCATCATCAGTAATTAGTGATATTTTGAAAGGAATTTTTTTTTTTTTTTTGCAGATGAGGGCAGTAGTAATGCTCAACAATGGGCTTATTTAAAATGTGCACCATGCTGTGAGGAGGTCATAAGAAGATACTCTGTCATTCAGGCTTTGTGGTTCTATTTATTTATTCACGGGCAGAATTTCTACAACACAATCTACGAGAACCCTAAAATTATCAGAATGGTAAATGAACATTGATTTCAGCTAAAGAGCACCTGCATTAGCCTCTAATTAGAGGCTAAGAGTCAGCCTGCCTGACTTTAACGCTTTGAGTCAGCTGTTGACTTCTCCTCTCTAGCTATAGAAGTCTTATACATCATCTTCTTCCAATATAATCTGTTTTGTCGACACTGAAGAGCCATTGTTTATTGTAGCCAACGTCATCAAGTATCTGAGCTAGATCTCGGGATAACTTGAGGCAGCTTCTCCATCTGTACTTGCTGCAACACCTTGCATGTTAATGTTACCAGGACGGCTGCCTTCCTTAAACTCATGAAATAACCTCTTCCATCTTTTAGCTTCAGCGGCTGTTTCTTCATCTCACTCAGCCTTGAGAGAATGGAATGGAGTTAGGGCCTTGCTCTGAATTAGACTTGGCTTAAGAGAATGTTGTGGCTTTCTTGATCTTTTATCTAGACCACTATAACTTATTTTCATATCTGAATATGTCTGTTTTGCTTCCTTATTATTCATGTGTTCACTAAAGTAACAAATTTAATTTCCTTTAAGAATGTGTCCTTTAGGCCCTGCAGGGTGACTCACACCTATAATGCTAGCACTCTGGGAGGGTAAGGCGGGAGGACTGCCTGAGCTCACAAGTTTGAGACCAGCCGGAGCAAAAGCAAGACCCCCATCTCTACTAAAAATAGAGAAACTGAGGCAAGAGGATCACTGGAGCCCGAGTTGGAGGTTGCTATGAGCTATGACTCCATGGCACTCTACCCATCTCTACCCATGACAACAGCTTGAGACACTGTCTCAACAACAACAACAACAACAAAAAAAAAAACCATGTCCTTTGAATTCTCAATGAACTATTGGATGGAGGAGGCCTAGCTTCCAGCCTACCTCAGCTTTCACGATACCTTTCTCTCTAAGCTTAATCATTTTTAGCTTTTGATTTAAATTAAGCGATGCCTAAATCTTCCTTATACTTGAACACTTGTAGGATATTGTACGGTTATTATTTAGCCTAATTTCAAAATTACTGTGTTTCAAGGAATGGGGAGGCCAGAGGATAGGGAGAAAGGGAATCACCAATCATAAGCCAATCAGAACATGCATAATTATCGATTTAAGCTCATAATTTTATGTGGGTACAGTTAATGGTGCCCCAAAATACTTACAATAGTAACATTATAAAATATCATAAAAGATAGAATAATGACAAAGTTTTATATATGTAAGAATTACCAAAATGAACAGAGACACAACCTGACTGCATGGTTTACAAAAGTGGAACAAACAGATTTGGTCAACTCTGGGTTGACATAACCTTGAATTTGTTAACCCCCCCCCAAAAAACAACAACAACAACAAAACCCCCAAAAAACTTAATTTCAGTGAAATGCAATAAAGTGAAGCATAATAAAATGAGGGATATCTGTACAATATTTAAACCAGAGTCAGGTAAGGAATAGTTACAAATAAGAAAGGGTCATGAATTTGAACAAAAATTCTACTTTCAGCACCCATAAATGGTTGGAAGGTAAATTTTTAAGACCTCAAAAGCCTGCAAAGGCAAAGTCAGAAAACTATTTTTTTAATAGTAATCACCAGTCAGTTTTAAACCCAAAGGATGATAGAAACAGGGATTCATAGAGATCCTGTGAAAATTTTCCTCTTATCTAAGAACCTTCTAGTATTTATTGTAATCTAAAATTGGAGGCTATTTTTTCCCTAACCCACACACATCATAAAGTGAGTTTTAGCAATATCCTTTCGATCTTTTCATTTGTGGATGTGGGTACACAAATAAATTCAATGATTCTTATTTAAAAAATTATATGACTGTTTGGTCATTACTACCATTTCTTTAGGCTTTCCTAGTGACTTTCTCTCCAAATAAATAATAACACCATCTGATTTTTGTGCTTTAGTGGTTATCTAGATAATTTATCTGTCTTATTTTTTTCTTAAAGTTGCAAAACATTTCAAAACCTCAGTTACCTAAAAATAATACAACTCTTTTCTTCTTTTGAAATTGCCAATGAGTTATGGCTTTTCTGAACTCGGCTCATCTCTAGTGCGTGCAGGTTCAGAGAGCTGCCCACATGCCGGATGTGCTATGCCCATGGATGGAGTGGAGGAAGAAATTCAGGCAGAACCAGAACACACAAATATATTGAATGTTTCTGCACAGATGTATAGAAATATTTGTTTATTCAAATATTATTGGATAAAATAAATTGTGTGGTTAAGCCCAAAGTCAGAAATGTAAACTCAACTTTCAGTGAACCATGGCAAGGATGCGGAATTGTGTACAATTGATAAATCCTACCAAAGTTGAAAACATTTGCTTCCCTCTAATGCAACTTCACTCACCTGAGAGACTCCAAAAGCTTCATTCAGATTAGGGGGAGTAATTGGATCTGCATCAGATTCTGATGTGGCTATACACGACCCAAGATATGTGATAGGAAAGGTAGGAAGGATAGGATATCTGCTTCCTATAATCTCTCTCTCTCCCTCTCTCTCTTGCACACAGCATCTGTAATGGTGGAATACTAGTAAGACAGGTATAATAAATGCTCAAATTCTCATATTGGGCACAGGAGGAAATAGTAAACACATACAGATCACTTGTCAATAGCAGTTCTGAAAAACAGGCAAAAATTTCAAAGTCTTACTAGTCACGGGAAATAAGTCTTTGTTTAGGTCTTGTTCATCCTAGAAGATGCTTTCTGAGGCATTATTCTCTAAGACAGTTGACTCCGTCTTGTGAAGAGTTTTTCCTTTTCTATCAGGCTTCCTGGTTATTTCTAATTTTTTAAATTGCATATACATCAGGACACTATATATTTTTAGGGTTTTAGTAGTACATATATAATATTCCTTAGAAATATATATTGATATGAATAATATTTAGTACAAGAGTTTTATTTTGTTTTTAATTGGCTAAAGTACAAGAAAATTAAAAGAGGAAACAACAGGCAGACTTGACTTACCTTTGAATAAATATATGGGTGAAAAGATAATTGGCCTAATGATGTGAAATGTGCTTTTAGCAGATTCTATCATAATTCTAGTGTTATGCTGAAATGTGGGTTAAATGATTTAAAAGAGTTTGGGAAAGTATTCAGACAGTGGTAAACCTATAGAATTATTTCTAGAACAAAGCAGAATTCTCATAGTCTGTAACAATAAAACCTATCAAATTTTAAGATGAAACCAGTAAATTTGTAACACTATAAATAAAAATTTCGTAGAATTGAAAAATAAATTTTTTCATGGTTTTACTATAAACAACTTGGGAAAAAACAGTTTACTTGTCTTGGTGTCAATTTTGAGAATTTATATCACTCTGACTCAACAAATTCACTTGAAATCATGTTAAGCTCTTTCAGAAAATCAGTTCTACTCTTTAAATCAAAGCTTTTTTGTTTTCAATGAAAACAAGAAAAATAATGTTACATAGGATATAAAATACTCCAAAAGTAGAGTACTTCAGTCTCTCTGAACTATGACACCGCTGACTGGGTTACATATGCTCTTTTGTGGAGACTTTTATGAAGGCCATCATATGTACTTGGAAGACAATAGTGTAAGAGTGTAGAAATAAAAGCATAATTTTGAATGATGCTTGAGCTTCCATTGTGGGAATAAATAGTGCATATCAAAATTGTAAATCAAGCCTATTTCTCTACCTGTTACATAGAGTGCAAAGAAAATACTCCAGGAACTGAACTAACCCTTAATACTTTGCTAATATAAATAAATTTCATACAAATTGGTTCAGAACAAGTATGTAGAACTAGCTTACAGAGAGACAAAAAATCTAAAAGTCCTCTTTCTGAGAACTCTTTTCTTTTATAGCGAGATTTTTCTCCTGGCACAAAAAAGGGAAGTATTTTTTTGACATTAAGTGACTTGAGCAAGCTGTGCAAGGCTCTTCTGGTAGGTGGAGGGTCTTGTGTGATAGGGATAGACACTTAAATGTGCAAGTACTAATATATGTGGATACTTACGAGAGGGTAAGAGTGAGTAGGTTTTTATCATTTCTAATCTTTGACTTCCTTTTGGTCGCATAGTTTATGGAATCATTTGAAACATTTGGTATGTATCTGAGTGTACTTAAAGTAATGGTGGGGTTAAGGAAGGTAGACTTGATGGCTGGCTCTACTGGGACTCAGCAAGTAATAGCCTTCTACCATGGTGTTGGAGGAAGACTCAGCTGAGAGGAGGGGCACATTTGATAGACTCCCTACAACACAGCATTAAAAGTACTAAGTAAAAGTCTCTAAGAATCCCAGGGGAGATGCTTCCTCAGTGATTTCTCAGTCCATCTCGGGAGACCCAGGATGATTTTGTGGATGTGTTTCTCAGCAGGTTTTGGAGACTCTCATGATGGTTATCAGTCAAATTTGGATTCCATCAGATAATCCTTCCTTCCTTTTGAATAATGTTTAGGATTTTTTTAAACATATTTCCATTGTCTAACTTAAAACTTCCTATGTATTAAATAACTCTTGTAATTCTAATAATTTTGAAATGTGCATGCAAGGAAACTGAAGTAGGGTGGTGCCTGTGGCTCCAAGGAGTAGGGCACTAGCCCCATATGCCGGAGGTGGCGGGTTCAAACCCAGCCCCGGCCAAAAAAACTGCAAAAAAAAAAAAAAAAAAAAGTAAACTCATGCTGTTGTGCAGTATTGTGTAAAGATACATTTTTTTTTAAATTTCAGATTAATGTGAGAGTATAAAAAGATACAACTTTTAAACTAAATCCTCATTATGCGTTAAGTATATGATTGTGCCTTTTGAATTAGTGTTACAAAGCTGTTAGCATGATAATCCAATTTTTTACACATTACAAATACATACAAAAATCAATATTTTCCACCTCCTCAAAGCAAAATGATTAATACTGTGGATCATATAACCCAAAGGTTTTTTATTTACCAGCTATTTTACCTGTCTACTATCAAAATTTCCATGTTTTCACCCAAGTAAATCATTTGATTGAATTTGAAAATAGATTTAAAATATGTAAATGTATTTTTCATTTAACTAAAAAGACCTCCAGAAATGATGAGCTATTCAAATTTATGAATATCTTTTCCATCTATTTAGAAATTTCTCTTAACCTAATAAAATTTTGTATTTTATGAATTTATACATATTAAAAATTATAGGCAAAAAAGTATCAGGTTTAATTCTAGAGTATTGTAATTATTCTAATTAATATGAAAGAGGACATCCTCCAGATTATCTGACTATCTGATTTCATTATCTCTGAGCTATTTTGCATCTCTGAAAATTGCCGATAACAGAGTAATGAAAAGATAGTATTTTCATTGATCCTAGATTTAAAAAAAAAGTTTTTTTCAATATAATTCTTGTCTATAAACATTCATTTTCTGTTCTGTCAAGGTTGTTTTCTTCCCTCTCGCGCTGTGAAAAAATAGGTTTTTCTCCATTTACACAGTCATTTTAATATTGCTGATGTATCTACTTGTCTGTTCTTTGAATTGTCTTTTGAACCAGTTGGTTATAACATCTGCCTGGTTTTCTTATTGATTTATGAGTAGATGAATATTCTTCAACATATGTTCATTGTTATATCTGTATAAATGTCATGATTTTAGCCTTTAAAGAGAATAATTAGACTACAGATTGTATATTATATAT
Organism: Loris lydekkerianus; assembly: GCA_963574355.1. NCBI lineage: Eukaryota > Metazoa > Chordata > Mammalia > Primates > Lorisidae > Loris > Loris lydekkerianus. The sequence goes on along the minus strand of CAUYPK010092947.1, from coordinate 19,743 downwards.
TCATATGGCTTTGACTTATGTTTACAGAGAGTGCATTATTATATCAAGGTTTTTGGATCAGAAAATATAATTCAGTTGGGGTTCTTGTTAATTTATACAGATGAAGGGAATTAAAAACATCTTTCTCACTCATGTCTAGGTTCGTGGTTGAGGTTTGTATAATGAAAGGCAGATTAAACAGAAGAAAGCACATGAATTCAATACAAGTTTTATGTGGCAGGGGTGTCTTTATAAGGTAATGAAGATCCCAACGAAAAAGGTAAACTTGTGTACTTCTATGCTTTGGTTTGAGAAACAGGTGTACAGTTGTGAAGATACATAATTAGTCCAAGGGGGTGTGATCTAGTGGTATTAAACTGGGGAAGAAGGCCGCAGAGTTCTTCTCCATGTCCCTGTGTCTTAAGAAATGAAAACAGTCCTTCCCTCAGTACACAAGGAGGGCATCTCTTGAACAAGAGTCTTCAGAGGAAAAAGGCAGAAGACTGGAACGTGACCTTTCTAGGTTTATAATGGGTTCCAGAGGAGAAGTCCAAAGCAATCATCCTGCTTTGGCTGTTTCTTCAAATGCCAAAGTGTCATATTTGGGGTGGCATGTCCTGAACTCCTTTACAGAAAGAATCAAGATTACCAATATTATCAAGAAACAAGATTACAAGACAAAATGTCCTGTTCTAACTTTACTCCTTGGGATAAATTTTGTTAAATGTTACCTTTTTGAATGCTGGTAGAGTCTCAAGCTTGTCCCAGGATCAATATGCTTTACTTCACTATAGCCATTATTGTCTTTCTGGTATTCAAATTGATAGAAATTTGGCTAGTAGGAACCCATTTAATTTTTTGTGCTTTTGTTGGCACATTGCTGTTCTTTAAAATTTTTTCTCTCTTGTGGAATAGCAAGTGTCACAACCTCACATTTTACTTCCCCTGCGTCACGTGTGAGATCACGCTTTCCTCACGGACCCTTGGTCTCTCTTACTTGAAAGATGGCAGTAGGCACTCCAATTTAGGTACTCAGGTTGTAGGTCACATTTGTTCCACCTGCAGACACATCATGCAGCCCACAAAGCTTTCAGTGGGCATGAAAAGCGTGATAAATTGTATTCTTTTAAATTTTATTTAAATGGATTGTAATGACACCAGAACCTGGCTCAGTGTTTATATATCAAAGTTATGTGTTTTGCAGTTGCGATGGAGGCCCAGGTTGAAGACTAGGTAACCTGAGCATGCCCAGATGAGACAAGTGTGCTGCCATGGGTGGAAACCGCAGGGACTGAATGAACAAGCGGGAGCCAGGACCCAGGAGACAGTCTGAGTAAGCCCTGATGTCATGCCATGGTGGAATCCAATCAAAACATGTTTCCTGGCTTCCCTCCATCACAAGAGCCAATCAGATTGTGCTCACTGTAAGCCAGTCCAACCCCCATGCTCAGGGATGCGCTGCTTTGGGAACTCTCCCCAGTGTGCTCCTTACTCATACCAAGTAATAAAAATCTCCTTGCTGTAAGCAACATGGCTGTGTCTAACGACTTGATAGCTACTAAACAAACAAATCCCTCCATTTTGGAGGTAACAGCATGATTCACACTAGTATTTTAAATTATGTATTACAGTCTGGTATTTTTGCTTAATGTTTTATAATAATAGCAACTGCTTTGTCTTCTCTAGCAGTTGTAGTTTTAACAAAGTGAGTCCAACAAAATATTTCTAAAAATTATAAATAGTACCAAGACAACACCACCAATACTAGTAACAACAATCAACTACTATTTAATAATTTCAACATTTTATTTGCAGGTTTTCCTTTCTCTAAGAATGATCTTTCCCTCTACTCATTCCGCATATTCAGTTAAATCTGTATTTTTATACTCCTTTAAAATGCTACCTTTTATACGGCTGTCATGACATTTCTGATATATGATTTTTACATTTTTAAAAAATTTGATAATGCTACATGGAAGTCATTGTTATGGCTTTTTAGAAATATTTCCCCTTTTATTAACACTATTCTACATTTGAGATGAGTAACAGAAATCTGTTTAAATGTATACCTTATTAATTAGCACAGAAGGAGTAGTTAACAGAAAAACAATTTAACTTCAAAGTTCTCTGTAAGAACTTTATTTAGCTACCATTTATAACAATTATGTCTATATGTGTATAAAAATCCATTTATAAGGTCTATAATACACATAATTCTTATAAGAGATTAGAAAAATTAGTCTGACTTCTATTCCCTTTATAATAATGTATAAAAATGTAGATTATACATTTTCACATATTTTATTAACATTTAATTTTATAAATCCTGTCCTGCTATTTAAGCTGTTAACAATTGTTCTACTTTTTCTGAGTTTTTTTTTTGTTATTTTTAATTTAGCACTTATTTGCCTTACTTTACTACATTAACTATTCAAGGGTTATAATGTGTACATCAAACTGATTATTTTAACATTATCTTGAGCCCGTATTGGCCTAATATTTAATTTTTATCTAAATTTACGTACTGTGAAGAATATGGTGTTTTTTTACTAATCCCAAACTTAAATTTCTCTTTGAATTGATATCTTTTCTTTTTAAGAATATTTACTTGGTTTATAAACTAATTTGCTTAGATGTTAACTATATAAATACACATAAGTTACCCTTTGAATAAACATCAAGAATGTGCACTAGCTTCAAAAATATAAAATTGAGAATCACTGTCTTGGAATAATATCCTGGAAAAACAGAGGAGTCATTTTTCAAAAACTGTTGTGTTGTTAATGCTCTGCTTCTGTAATGCAAAGAATAGTTTTCTTCTTATTTTTAATAAATAAAGTATCTTTTTACAAGCAATAGCATTTTAGATTTGATGAAGTTACAGCACTTCAAACTCTTTTTATATGAAAGAAAATTGTAGGTAAAAATTCACCTTCAAATATTAAAGTAGAGTTGCAAGATACAATGCAGATATTATATACAAATTATATACACAAAATACACATGCAAGTTTCTTGCTATATTAGAAATCTAATATAATTCCTTTACCCTCAAGTTTTTGACATGTTAGCTTACTCTAAAGAGTAATTTCATTTTTTATCTATTAATTTAAACTCTTTGGAATTATTGTTACTTGTCCAATATTGAATACAAAGTCAGCAATTTCATGTGGTTAAGCTAATATTTATAATTGTTTAAGTGTTCTAATTTAACAAATCATTAAATTCTGAGTTCATTGTCTTTGGTCTTTACTGAGAGAGTCTGAAGAGTATGAGCTTTGTTGAATTAGTTTGAGTGGTGATTCTGTCTGAGAGAAGCTAAGGGGGATAGGTTAGCTTTAAGTAAATGAGGAACATCATGGAGGAGAAAGGTATACCACACTTACCTTTCCTCACCTCCTAACTCGGAGTTTTGGCTGGAGATAAATACATGTGTGTGAGAACCGTACACGTTCAGGCCATGCCTTATACACCATTTCCACGAAGAAAAAAACTATTTTTATACATAAGAGCCATAATGACAGAATATAAATCTAGTGGCAAAAACTCATCTCCTAGAATGTGAGGTGTCTACATTAACTTGACCTAGTCTAGGAAATAAAATACAGTATCCATTCCCATGATGGGGTCTTGTAGATAAAATATTAATGACAAATGAGTGGTAATGGAGAAGATAGATGTGCAGAATTGCTCAATTTATGATGTTGACCTAGATAATAAAGATTTCTGGACTGAACACAGATCAGGGGAAAGGCAAGCCATGGAGGTGCCATGTACAAAGGAAATAACAAGGGGAGATAGAACTTTAAGGTAAAGACATATAGAGACTGCACTATGTGGTCTCACCCTGAAATCCTTTCTGCTGTCCTTGTGATTCTTTTTCTCCCAAAGATTACCACTATCTTGCTGAATTCTTGAGAAGTAAATCTATAGTTTCAATCTTTAAAGCAAACTGTGTATTTTTTAGGATTCTGCATGAAAAAAGAGGCTGAGCGTGGATATTTCTACTAAAAGACTGTCTGCTCATCTCTTCTCTCTTCTTTTTTGCTTAGTGAAATGAAGAGCTAACAGAAAAACAACAACAAAAATAGCTTAACTTTTAGTTTGTATATGGTTTATATTTCCATATTGGAATGTGGCACCAGACTTTAATCCTGGCACAAAAGAGGGAGAATGAGAAGCATGGTTGCACATTTCGGAAATGGAAGAGGCATGAGTCTTACTGGAGATCAGTCCAACCCACAATCAGTTGTTAGAGGAAGAAAAATATGGTCAATTTTTGAGGAGAAACAAACAAAAAAATGGAACATAGTTTCATTAATTTCAGGACAAAGTCTAGAAAAATATGAAAATTTAAAATGGATTATTGTTCTCAGGAGGCTGAGGCAAGAGAATCGCCAAAGCCCAAGAGCTGGAGATTGCTGTGAGCTGTGAGCTGTGATGCCACAGCACTCTACTGAGGACAAAAAAGTGAGACTCTGTCTCTACAAAAAATAAAAAATAAATAAAATGGATTATTGTTATTCTTTTAAAAATGTTTTAACCCAACAAGTTTTTTAAGGCCTAGATAAAAAGATTACTACATGGGCTAGATATTTTCTTAAAGGCTTTCTTGATTTTCTATTAAAATATCAAAGAGAAAGAGGAATTAAAAACATGGGTGAATATGAAGAAAATTTAACTCACTGCAGGAAAGAAAATGCTACATTGAATATATTAAAGAGTGGTTTATTCCATCAATGCGAACTTCCAGAACTCATCCCAGTTAGAATAGTTTCTCTGACTAATCCCTGAATTAGGTAACATACTAGCTAACATTTCTGATATCAAAACTGGAGACCCGAACAAGCATTCCAAATAGTATAATGTATAACTCTCCCAAGTAGTTATAAAAGAGTTAATCGTGTTTTTATACTCATCTGTTTTCTCAACATTGTCTCATATTATTAACACAGATATTTTTATTGTTGGAAAAATCTTATCCTACCATGTACACTTTTTAAAAGCAGCAACTGTGTTTTATTTCCTTCCACACATTATTGAAACAATAGGATTTTGTGAAACTTTTCTGAAATTTATTGTTATCTCTATAACACGTCCTATAAATAACTAGTAGATTACTGCTATTCAATATAATGGTGTCATCAATTATACTCAATCTTATTTGATAAATAGTTATAAGGCTATTAAAAAGGTGGTAACAAATTGCAGTGCTGTTCAACAGACTTGAAATTGGTGTGAAAATACAGAAAGATTTTTGGAATCCTCATGCTTCTCCAGATCATTTATCTTCATTCTAATCCATGCAAATGATGTCACCAGGTGATTACAGGTACTAGAGGCAATTACATGGGTCTAGCCTATTAAGAACACTCTACATTTCACATAACTTTTAGCCTGCTTCTATGTTTTAATTAGCAAAATGTATAAAAATTTGATTATATTTTGGCTTCTGGCATTTGGAAAATTATTAATCCCCTTAAATTATCTTCTTTTATTGCTTCCCTTTTATTGAACTCTGTAAATACCATAAAACTATAAATTATAACAGCAGGGATTACTTCTCCTGGATCTGGAAATTACACAATTTCTTTCCATGAACAGTATTATCATCCAAGAAAACCAGTTAATGTCCAAAAGTCAAAATTTGGAGAAATAATATATGAGACTTTAAAAATGAAACTTATTTTTACAAAAAGGAAAGGGCTGTTGCTTTCCATTTTTACAATTATGCTTTTTGGTTACACTCTATGGTTAAAAAAAATATGCTTGAGATAAGAATATGAAGATTATTAGCAAATGACGACTTGCAAGAATATTTTATAAAGAAAGAGTTTGGATAAATTGACTCTGAATTCTTTCCATTGGAGCTACTCAATTTGTTACCAAGGGCATATATAATTACCCTTTGATTAAATGAGTAGATGTTAAATGTAGGAGATTGTGGTTTCTTTTCCATCTCTTTGCAGGAAGAGGTCTGTCCTTAGTGGGTAATTCAGATCCATTAAAGTGAGAGTGGTATAGATGACCAGAGCAATGGAATTTCCCCCACCATCCTCTCCTAGTCCACCCTTGTCCCCATGTCCTCTCATTTTCTATTTTCACCCATGTTCATTCAGGGGGAATGTGCCATGGCCCTATGCTGAGAACCCTGGCATGGGAAGCTGGCGTGAGGGCCAGGGGCAGACCTGCCTGCCCCTTCTGAGGCCTTTGGGACACCATGCTGAGAAGAAAGCCTTCTCTGATGTCACTGTAGTGAAGCACTCTGCATTTACACTTCTGTTTAGTGACTAGACTGAGATCTTGCATGAGCCCAGACCTTGGGCGCTCAGTAACATCAGAAGAAACAACACCAACCTTTCCCAAACTTGAAAATGCAACAGATGGCTAGAGGACTGGTTAAAATAAGACTCCTGAACCATGTCCAAATACACTGAATCAGTTCTCCAGGAGAGAGACCTGATATCCATTCTGTTAACAAGTACCCTAGATGGTTCTTGCTACTGGCAAGTTTTGATAATTATACCTCCACACCTTGAAGGATCAGAATCATCGTGGGATCAAAATTATAATCTATTTGCTGAGGTACCACTAAGTTTTTATGCTTCACCATTAGTACTCCTACAGGCAGAAACTTCATAGGGACTGAAGCCCAAGGTCGTCTCAGCACCCAGGTCTCCCAACCCCTGCTCTGGGATCTTCCTCCTTGGCATTAGCAATCTTCCAATTGGTATCCTGGTAAATTTGTATAAGTTGATGAGAAGAGTGACTTCATTAAAAACTACATTGAAGTAAAATCACAATTCTGGTATAATTCCCCAATTGATTTGGATTCCGTGAATTAAAGATATGTGACAATATAAACACAGATTTAATGTGCACAGTTAAATGCTAGGAGTGCTTAAAAATTAACACGTGCATACATATATATGATATGGTGAAAGAAATACTTAAACTGGAACAGAGACTCAGTCTCATTTTTTGTGCTATTTGTTTGTATGTAAGTGACGTATCACTTTTACATGAGTATTTATTCCCTAAAGTTGAATATGTCTGGCAGAGTATCTTTTTGCCAAGAAACTGCTAGCAAATGTTTGCTGTTGTTATTTTAAAATAATAACAAAATGATCGTGTTTTAAAATATTGCTAACCTTATATTTATGTTGACCTTAGTTTACCCAAATTAGCTGTGCAGTTTAATTGACCTGGTGATTTTCCAATAGAATTCCACCTAATATTTTGATTTCAAGAAACAGCTCCCAGTTATATGATGCCCATTAAATCCTTATGGGTAGTTATCATTTATTTGTAAAACATTGACACTATTTAAGTTTGGAAAGTTTTTATATCTATTTTCAAAGTTAAATTGTTGAGGGTTGATCTCCTCAACAATTGTATGTTTATGTATCTCGTCAGTTTTTGTATGATTAGAAATAAAATGAATTCTAGGCAAATAAAAAAAAAATGACAGGATTATTTTGATAGTTCTTTTTTTTCTGCCTAGAAGGAATGAATCACTGAAAGTATAAGATCAAAACACGAAATATTTGAAATAGAATACATTAAAAATGGAAGTAATAGTGCTATTTTTATATAAACTAAATAATAAACTCTTTTTAAATGTTTTAAAGTTCTTAGTGGTTTTGGAAATAAAGTGAAAACTAAATCATGTTGGCTTCATAGCCTGCAGGGGAAACACACTGAGCCTTAAATATTAACATTTGGTGCCGTTTCATGTCCTATTAATGTTACGATGAAGACCAACTTCAAGTAATCAGTCTTCACATAGTTCAATTTCACAGGATAATTCCAGACAAATGAAGTAAAATGAGCTAAATATTCTGTACAATATCTTCTCAGCAACAATTTATTTCCCTAATAAAAAGTAACCAGTGCACTTTATTTTCAACAAGCATGATATAAATAATATAAACTACATAAAATGAAGAAAAATAAAAAAGCCCAACATATCACATACAGGAAATAACATCAGTATCATAGCTTTAGAAATTTGAAGACCTCAAGTTCATTTCAATCTACACTTGGATGAATTGGCCCTGAACCCCGAAGGTAAAACAAAAACTTATTATTGTAAGAAAATAGAATTGGCTTCCCTATTTCATTTTAGTGAGAGTTTGTTAGACATAATAAACTATACACCATAATAAGTGTGCTATCTGGATTATCAAGACCACCATTTGGTGACCCCATTGGACACCGTTTGGTCTTTAAAACTTTGGAACAAAAGAATTATGCATTCCTTTAATACAGTAACATTTCTGCTATAACACCAGTATTAAATTATTCAATGTGCATTAATCTCACCAAGTTTTTTGTGATCATACTTTCTCCATTGTCACAAGTAATATAAGGAAAGCAGAAGAGAGATGTATGCCAATTTGTGTTAGTCAGCATTCATATTTTAATTAGTACTCTTCCTTTATTTACTATATAGAATATCATAGGCATAATATGTTGTTCAGAAAAAAATAACCTAAATTCAAGTATATTCATTTTATATTGTTGCCATAACAAATTGCCACACATTTACCAGCTTAAACTAATACATATTTATCATCTCATAGTTCTGATACATAATCACTCTGCTGAAATCAAAGTGCTAGCAAGGCTGCATTCTTTTCTGGAGGTTCTAGGGAAGAATTCACTTATTTGAACATTCAGGTTGTTGGCAGAACATGGGTCGTGAAGCTGTAGGGCTCAGCTGATCATTTCCTGGCTGGCTGTCCCAGATGAAGGCCATTCCAGCTTCTAAGGCCATCTCCATGCCTTGGCTTCTGGCTCTTAATTTAATCTTCACACACAGCAAAGGTGACTTCAATTTTGATGTTTTAATCTCCCCTTCCTCTTTTCCTCTCCTTGTATTCCTTTTACTAAAACTTCTGCATTCCTCTTCCTCTTCTGTCTCATGAGATTATTTACATTGGACCCACCCAGATAGTCCAGAATAGTCTTCTGTTTGAAGGTAACCTTAATTCACCTGAAAAATTCCTTTGGTCATTTCATTTTACTTTTTTTTAAACCCTTGTGTCGAGGGCTGACTTTCAATAGATCGCAGCGAGGGAGCTGCTCTGCTACGTATGAAACCCCCACCCAGAAGCAGGTCGTCTACGAATGGTTTAGCACCAGATTCCCCATGAAGGGGCGCTCCTTTTGTCATTTCAAGTAACATATGCACATGTTCTAGGTATTACTGTGTGCACGTTTGGACTAGGAGCAAGAAGTTTCTTGAAGTGTTTAAGACTTCTCTAGAATCTAGACATTAGAGTAAGAATGTGCAAACTTTTTAAATCTTTGAATAAGCATTTTGAGTGAGTTGCTCACTTTTTTTGTGGCTAAATTCAAGGTCTCTGGTGGTCCTAGTAGAGCAGCTAGCTTCCCCAGGCGACTGTTTTTTTCCCTTCAGTCTGATTCTTGTTGATACGGGAATTTCGCTCATCAGTAGGTCCTTGGTCTCGAGGACATGAAGAATGAACCCATGGACCACAGATCAGTGGTAAGATAGGACTTTCATTACAAGTTAGAAAGGAATACAGAAGAAGTAAAAAGCACCAAAGCTTCTGGAAGGGGGACGAACTGAAGAACTCCCTCGGGAGTCTCCATGTGGGCTCTTTTCTCTAGGGGTCTTAGATCTCGAAGATTACATGTGGCTGGCCATTGGTAGATGGAAAAACATCTTTTCAATATGAGTGCATTAACAAATGAATGAATGTAGTTCCTCCTTCACTAGGGTGAGGTTATCATGTCCCTTACAGGCTTTGTCCCTGAGAAGGGATTAGGGTGTGTGTTCCTACCCAAGGTGGAACCACCCAAAAAAGGGTGGCTTTGTTCATCAGAGCCCAGAGAGTGTGTCCCAAAGAAGGCAGTCAGCTTGTGCCTGAAAATGGGAGCCTGACCTCTTAGTTCACTTGTGCTTAGAGAATGGGGGGCTCCCTGTCTAGCCCTGAGTGTGGAATCCCGTATCATTGTCACAGGTGGCTCCCAAACACTATTGGATCTCCAGTTTGATATAGTAATGCTGTGAGAAGATGGAAAGTAGGGTCAGACAAAAACGATGCCTGTGGCTCAAAGGAGTAGGGTGCCCCATATGCCGGAGGTGGTGGGTTCAAACCCAGCCCTAGCCAAAAACTGCAAAAAAATAAAAAGTAGGGTCAGACAAATGGCATGGGCCAGACATAGTCAAAGGCCAGAATGCCACCCGATGGGGAATGTCTCCACTGGAGACCATTTTCATAATGTGGAGGGTTCTTCGCCGTTTCTTATTCCTATATTTGGTCTGACTCAGCTTTTGGGTGTTTCTTTCATAAAGGAAGTTTAAGCTGTTCTCATAAGAGGTTCATGAAAGTTGAGTCTGTGCTGATGTGGCCTTGTCTCTATGGCAGCCAGGACCTTTAGGTCATCTTGTCCTAGAGACCTGGTAATCCTTGTGGTACAGTAAGAAATCCTCAGGACATGTTACATCACACTGCAAGTGAGACACGATGTAGGCCCTGCAAGATGTTTCAGTGGCCTTATGGTCACCATTATCTTATGGCCATGAGATGTTTCTCACAGCGTACTACATCCTATAACACTGTATTTCAATATTAAATACTTGTGGACACTGCCCACTAGGTCTTCCTTTAGCTCTTTCTTAATACTTGTTTTCCCTAGGAAACAGCCTTTTTCTCTCCTCTTTTTTATTCTAAAAAATTTCTCTAAATTCATTAATTCAAAAATTCAGTGGAGAAGTACTAGATCTCCTACAGTTAGGCAAAATTTATATATTTCCAACTGAATACATGTTTTAACACCCACCTTTCCACATTTGCTTTCACTCCCATGACCACAGCTAGCCCCAGGGGCTGTCACTGACATTTTCTCTTCATCCCAAGCTTCAATCAATTATGCACTGAACTCCCATTCATGCTAGAAGAATAACTCTCTCAAATGTGTGATCTTCCATATTGGGCTTTTTATTCTTTATATTTTATTTTTAAGCTCCTACCATTGCTCCTTACCAAGAGTCCATTCAAAGGATGTTTTTAAATACTCAGACTTCTTGACCTCTCAGGAGTATTCAATAATTTTAATAATTGCTTTCTTCAAACGCTAATTCTTGGCATCTGTGAACCACGATATCTTATTTCCTTCTTCTGTCATCATTTGTCCTTGTAGTTTTATGTGTCACCTTGGCAAGATTATATTGCCCAGTTTTGTTGCCAAACTCCAGCCCTCGTTCTGCTATAAACGTAATGTCAGACAATTAAGTTCACGAATTCATCCTAGAAAAAGTGCTGCATATCTCATTGCCATATACCACTATGGCCATCTTCGAAGTACTTCCCTTGGAAAGCGAGGCACTGATGCCAGCACTTAGTCTAGCCTTCAAAGCATCTTTGGAGCACTTTTTCTGGAATGGCCATCATCACACATGTATTTCAATCAATAAAAGAAATATCAACTATGTTATAAAGCTTGCATTTCAGAATCGTGCATTTGTGCCTTACAAAGGCGTGAATCATTAAATAAAATAGAGTTTCCTTATTTCTGTATGAATAACCCAATACTACCTTCAAACTCATTCTTTTTCTCCTAGTTACCATCTGTGACAAGCTAAGAATCAAAGTAGCAACACATTTTAAACTCATTTTAAACACTATTTCTTATAGGAAATCCTTATCTGTACTATCAGACCTGCGCTGAGCACAATTACATCACATACCATGCAAAATTATAATTCCTGAGTTGTTTTCCTATCCAAGACTGTGACCACTTTCAGACGTGATGTGTGAGTACTCTCTTAGAATTGTCTTTATATCTATAAGCTTTATCCATACTTCAAACTAAGGGAAGAAGTGCATTTCTGGCATGACAGCAGCAAACAGTGGTGCCGTTGGTAAGACTGAGCACAAGCTTTTCCTAGTCTCATTCAGGTTGCACGGAGATGTCTTCGAGGGTCTGAGGCCAGTTCCATTGGATCTATTTGCCTTTAAGTCAGACTTAGTGATTTCAAGTGTCTCTCATGTCTCCTATGCCAGAAACATAAATTTAGCAAATTTATGATTTGCTATCATTATGTTTCCATCCAGGCACCTATATAGATGTCCTGATCTGAAGCTAAGAGTATTACAAAGCTTTGCAGGAGAGGCAGCTCATATCTTTCATTATCACTGTTAAAACCTAATGAAATTGAGCTTTTTGGATGCTCAGATTACTAGGTCAGAATTTATTTATTTACCTATTTATTTAATTTACCCATGAATAAAGCAGCATGGCTTCTGAATGAACCTAATTTGAGAAAATAGAATTTTCCTCTTGCTCCTGAACCCCCTGGTAGTATACCTTTATAATCAGAGTTGTTTTCATTTATTTTCTCTGAATACCTATTGTATTACTCTTATCATAAAGTGTTAGCCCATCTAGACCAGACTGTGCGGACTTTTCTTCTCAAGTGTTTAAAGGTTGAATGAAATACTAACTCTTTAGAAATTTCCCTAATGAGCAGGGAAATAGAAACATAAAATTTTACTTTAGCTGCTTCAGTTATCTAAGTTCATGTCTTCATTTAATGTTCTCCATTCTCAGAGGTTAAGTTATAAATCTGCCTAATAGAGGAAGCAGAATGCTGATGGGTGATTTCAAGAGGATTTCACTGTTATCTTTCCTAATGGTAGAATTTACTTACCACTGGCTAAATTGTCTACGTTTATTATCAAAATGTGGTTCAGCAGGTAAACCTACTAAGTACAATCTATACTTCAGAGTGTAGGGAATATGTGTAAAGTAAAAGAATTTAATCCTTCCAGAGCACTGTGGAACATCACTGTCCATGGTTTGAGATGAATTTTATTACCTCCTATTTTTTGCAAAATGGAAAAAAAAAAAAAAAAATAACTGGCCAACAATCTCCTCACCATCTAGTGAAAATAAACTGATATTGTCAGTGCTGTAATTGTCCATCTCAAATTAAACACATGGCTGACAAAAACTGGTGACCTATTGTTACTAAGAAAACAGTACAGTTGATAAAGCACAAATTGTAGAGTTACACTAAATTCCAAACCTGGCTCCATCCTACACAGGTCACAGGCCTTTGACCATATCACTTAATTCCTTAGGCTTAATTTCTTCACCTGTAAAATGGTGAGAATAATAGAAACTCTGTTACAGAGCGAGGTGAGGATAAATGAAATAATTGATGGAAAGTTTACAACATAGTGCTTGACACAGAAAATGTATAACATAGAACTTTATAAGTAACAAATATTAAAACAGAATCATGGCAAACTCCTATAGGAGTAAATATATGTTGTGTCTACTTAATCCTCTGAAGTATACTGAATATATGAATCTCCTTTAATTTGTTTGTCTTTTACAAACTTCTCTTTAAGAACCACACAGTCATTAATATAAAAATGTCTGTATGAGAAAAAAAAAAGTCTGTGTGAGATCCATAAAAGCAAAAAGAAAATCCCGTTAATTTTGATATAATTTGGAAGTGACAGGTAGTATGATTGTACATTCTGTTCTGATACAGTCTCCACTTATACATATCATGGTGTAATGCTAGCATTCTCTTACAGTCTTAAAATAGTTTGGTTTGGGGCAGCGCCTGTGACTCGGTGGGTAGGACGCCGGCCCCATATACCGAGGATGGTGGGTTCAAACCTGCTTCTGGCTGAACTGCAACAAAAAAATAGCCAGGCGTTGTGGTGGGTGCCTGTAGTCTCTGATACTCGGGAGGCTGTGGCAAGAGACATGTCTAAGCCCAGGAGTTGGAGGTTGCTGTGAGCTGTGTGAGGTCACAGCACTCTACCGAGGGTGATAAAGTGAGACTCTGTCTCTACAAAAAAAAAAAAAAAAAGTTTCGGTTTGCATAACAAATTCTATGGCCATGCTACTTTTAAAAGTCACAGAATCAGAGAAACATTAAACATACAATATTCAGGCTGTTATTTTTTTCTTTTTTGCTCAATTACATATCTCACAGCTGGATTTAAACAAAGTGTAAGCGAATTATGTGTTTATTTACCAATCAGCAGTTTAATTGGTCTATGTGACCAATTAGGTTTAGTTGACTATAAACTATGATCTGATAAATACTATTGGCAATCTGTTTTTCATAAGGAGATTCCAGATAGAATATTGAGAGTCAATATTCTTCCAACTCATGAACCCACAATGTACATCAAAAATTGCACTGAATTTTGAACTTACTCCCCCCAATAAGGAAAGTGTTTTTGTTTGTTTGTTTACTTTTAGAGTCCTTGTATGGAAGTGTATGTTTCAAAACCACATTCTTTAACAACCAAGCTAGCATGTATACTAATTATAAAAAGTCTAGTATCTTTTTTTTTAAAGTTCATATTTCACAACTATTGCTCTTCTTTAAATTTTCTATTTAAAACTTAAAAATATATATTCAAATGTCCATTTCATTAATTTATCACCACGACTATTAATGGGTAGAAAAAATTACATATAACCTTTTGAATGAAAAGGACAAAAGATAAATATTTGATAGACACATTTAAAAAAAGAAGTTTGAATTTTAAAATTAAAAAAATTTAACTTTTACCAGTATATTTTTACTGATTAATTTTCTCTCACATGATATACTCTGCCACATGTGCTACAAAATGTTCATTTATTTAACTTCTACTTTTACACTGTATCAATTTCTGGGCTAAAATTGCACACTCTTAGCTCCTTTTAACTCCCAAATAAGTCACTTCAAATCTTGACAGGAGTACCTCTCTCGTATGTTAAAATAACTCTATAATTTTAAATATTGTGATTTAAACTTTCCATGAAACTTAATAAGAAAAATAGAGAAGTAGCTGAAAGAAGCTATTTTCCAAATCCAAAGCTTTTCTCTTTGTTTAGAACCAAAAAGAAGAAAAAGGCGAAGGCCTGGAAATCTAGCACTCACTTACACAACACCAGAAAATTCACATGACCCACACGTGGACATTCTAAATCTTCTAAACAAGTTGCGTTTTATTAAATTGTGTAAAGTTCTTCTGTCTTTCTTAGAGTTTGCAGTGTTAATTTTATTCTAAGGGCTGTATGGTAAACAGAAAACTCTTTGCCTCTTCTTCCATGTAAAGATGGATTACATTTCTCCTTCCTTTGAAGCTGCCTCACCTTGTTGAAAGTACAGCTAGTGAGAAGAAGGTGGAGTTATTCAGGCCAGGACTGTTCCCAGCTGGTCTGGTCAGCTTAGGTGCTACATAACCTTCACTCCACGTCTCCCATTCATGCTGCTTTTAGGTAAATTCAGCTTTAACCTTGAAGTGTGTATCTTGAGGAGCTTAGGGCAATGGATTTAGGAGATTAAATTAAATTGGAATGTTGTTTGGGGTCCTGGGTTATGCTGATTATTATTTAGGATGAGTCATTCATTATGCCCATTATTGTTGTTTAAGGTAAAGATTAATAAGATTTTTACTTTCAACTTTTATGTAAAAAACTGTGATTTTGGAAATGGAAGAACAGGACAGTTTTAGAGAGGCTACTCTCACCATTCTCCAGAATCGCTATTCCTGTCTCTGCAAATTGGTTGACAGTGACAGGGGGCCGGACCCTCTTTACCGGGTAACAGTGTCATGGCTCTCAATCAACAGAAACTATCCAAAGTTATGCTCTGCAACTTCTGAGGCTGGGTCTTAAGACACCTTCCTTTTCTGCCTCTCTTCCAATGTTCTTTTTTAAAAAGTCAAGCACCATGTTGCAAGGAAGTTTAAGAGGCTCCCAGAGACCGCAGAAAGTGAGGGATCCAGATTTACAAACCTTTCCCAACTTTTCACTCCAAATGAATTCCCAGTCATCACCCCTTCTGGATGGTAGCTCCAGCTGAGCTCCCAAGCCAACAGCAAGAACCTCCTACGACCTGTGATTGAGGTGATTTGGGCCCCTCCATCTGACCTTAGCCACTTCAGTCACTTTGGCCAAACCCATTTGAAGCAGTGTGTTGTTATCTCATCAAGCTCTGCCTAATTTTCAAAATAATGACATACAAATGCCTGTGAACATTTTAGGCTGCGGTCAACAACCATTTCTGTACAGTGTTCTATGTGGGCTACATATGACCTTTGTTACTCATTTCATTTTTGGTTTCTGATGTTCTTAAAATCTTTTAAAAGTGTAAAACCACTCTACGCTCATGGATGGTCCATAAACTGCAAGCAGAGTTTGTCCCACATGGCCTGGTTTGCCATCCTCTGTATTAACCTACTAAATTTTGGGGTGGATTATTTCATGGTAAGAGTTAGCTAAACCAGGCTATATCATATACTCTTCAGATTATTTATCTTCTAATGAATGTATTTGTTGCAGAGAATTTCATTTATTAACTTGAGGATCTAATCTTCATTATCATAGAAGTTCAATATTCTCTTCCACGTCCATGTAATTAGTTCCACAGGTTTTTCTTCATTTAACCCAATGGTTGCAAAGGTAATTTTGAAAAACTAAGTAAGTAAAATAATAAAAATAACTTGTTATTCTAACAGATTGACTTTCATAAAACTTTTCAACCAAGCTTCAACTGATTTGATTCCAAACTTTTAGATGCATTCCCCCAAATATCAGCAGGTTTCCACCACATTTGCTTATTGTCTTTTTTATACTAACTTTGTTAGTGACATCACCCATCCTTCATTTGCTCCAGTTGGAAGCACAGAGGAAATCTTCAGTGCTTCCCTCTGACTCCTCACCACCAAGTCATTATCTTTGAATTAAATATTACTCATACTTATTTTTCCTCTTTATCCCCAATGGCTACCGACTTTTAAAATTCCTATTATCAGTGAACTGAATTTATGACATCTTTTGTCCTTGGCCGTCACTGTAGGGACAACATAAAGGTCCACAAGAATTTGTCTTAAAAATATTAATATTTGGGGGAAGTGGAGAGCAGAGAGAGAAAGAAGGAAAGAGGGGCGGGGAAAGGAAGAGCAGAGAGAGGGAAGGAGGGAGGGGGGTGGGGCCTTGGTGAGTGTCACACCTTTTGGGGGCAAGACAGGATTGCAAGAGGGACTTTGCCTAACAAATACAATCAGTGTAACCTGGTTTCTTGTACCCTCAATGAATCCCCAACAATAATATATATATATAAATGTTAAAGAATGTAAATTCCAGTACTCACTTGTTAGATGTGGTTAGCCATGGGCTGAGGACAACTGTACACCGATTAGATTCATTATTCCTTGCAAGCAGAATATATATTTTTTTCTCTTTCCTTTTCAGTCTCCCTGGTTGTAACTTCAGAGTCTGCTTTTTTTAGCCATTCACATTTATCTAACACACACTCAATTTCTTCCAGGATTTCCTCAGATATCAGGCAATGGCAACCTGTTTTTTTTTTTTTTTTTGGCTACATTGACCCTCTGCACAAAAATACAACTATTTATTGCTTTTAATTTATTCTCCATGTGCAAATGTATGCCTTCTAGTATATTCTTTTTGAGCTAATTAATTGCCTTTTATTATATAGCTACTATCAAGGCAACATTTAAAACAAATTCTTGTCGCCTAAAGGATACAAGATTGCTCTAGTGGAAAGGCATCCTTTTTTTTGGACTTCTTCCAATCGGGTTTAGCAATCAAATCTATTACTTTTCTCCTTTAAATCTTAAACATAAATATGTCTTCAATGCATCTTGTTAGATGTTTTCCTTCAACGTACTAGCTTTTGCACACACTCCCTTATTTTTATATGAGAATACTCCCCAACATTTACCTGACCCTAACAATTCAGCCTAAAACCTTTCTCCTTTTGAAAACTCCCAGGACACCTGAAAATAATAATTAGTTCCATTACATTAGTTTCCACATGAGTTTTTGTATTTATTATATGAGAATAATCAGATATTCTCATATATACGAGAATAATCACATATTCTCGTATATATAAGAATATAAATTATATGAGAACATATAAACTCTAGATGCCCATTAGATTTTGATTTCATCAAGGAAAGTGGTAGCGTAATATACACAGATCTTTACACTTAATTTTTATTTATGTGTGCTTTCTTTTATCAGAAGAAGCTATACATATATATTTTTAAATTTCAACTGGTCTTGGTCACTATTTCCTACAAAAGGGGAATCAAGGAATAAGAATCAAATTTTCCTACTATAATCAAAAGGAAAATGAGAAAATATGACATGAGATACTAAGATTTCTCTCCTCTTGAAGATTATCTAGTTTTCCTAAAAAATATCAAATACTCCTCAAACTTGATTTTTTTTTTCTTTTCAAACAAAATCAGATTTTATCTATTAGCCAGCTGTATAATGCCTGCAGCTATTTGATAATTTTTTTAAATCATAGAATTGTCTCCCAAGTGTAGGAGAAATAATTCTAAGACTGCACCCCGTTACTGGGTGTCCTGGTATAATCTCCTCTCGAATACGTTTGGGTGAAATCTGACCTGCTATCAACAATAGAGTATTGTGATGGAATAGTATGCAAAAGTGATGGAATAGTATGCCCGTGGTTCAGTCTTACATGGTGTAAGACTCTGTGTTAGAATAGGGACAGAATAGAGATGGAGAAAATGTCCTCCTGGCCTTGAAGAAGTATTTGTCCAGACTATAAACTGCTTATGGGGAGTGTCACATGGAAAGAAATTATAGTTGTCATTAGGAAGCGGCAGGCCATAGTCACAGAGTTACAGAAAATTAATTTTGCCAGCAGCTCAAGTTAGCCTAGAAACAGATTATCTTCCACTTGAGCCTCTGGATGAGAATTCAACCCAGCTGACAAATTTATTGCAACCCGTGTGGCGCTGAGCAAAGGACACGGCTGAGCTGTGTCTGGATTTCTTACTCATTTTGAGGCAATGAATATGTATTGCCTTAGGGTATTTATTAATATTTAGAAAACAGATTCGGAGCAATGATAGAACTCTATGAAAACATACCAATGACTGCTAAATTTAGGTGTAATGTTGTGAATTTCATCTAGATTAAACAGCATAGTAGAATGTTTTCACAACCCAAAGAGTCTTAAAGACTATTATCTGACAATCTTCAATCCCTACTCAAAATAATGTTTCATATTTGGCCACAGTCGTTTCCATCTCTTATTTTTGAGATTTCTCCCCTTTTCGTATGTCTTATCTTTCTTATCCTCTTGAAGCAGATTTACTGGGAAGTTAAATGATCCCATCAGTGTGGTCAGGTTTTATTAAAATATGCAAGAGTAAAATATTTTAATCACAATTGTGTAAGAATGCTGTTCCTAGTCTGCGCACTTTCCTTCTTGAGGGTGACTTTTGAACGGCTAAGGTCATTTTTTAGATTTAGCTATAGGAAGATGTTTTGGGACACAGAATTCGGGGTAATATATTTATGTTCAGAGTACCTCCAGAAATACATCTATGGCCTAAGTGTCTAACTCATGCGTGTTTGTGAGATGAGAATTTGCACAGTATGTGTTTGTGCAGCTCATTCTCTTCATCGAATGAAGGGCTTCCTTCACAGTACCTACATTAGTTGGCTCTTTCTCCCTTGCAATTTTTAGACATCCTTATTTCAAGTTCATCTAGCTGACAATTTGAATTTTTTTCAGGGCAATGAGATAGTCTCACTACCATAAAGTTGCTCATGCTTTGCAATATGGCTATAAAATCTTTTTTTTTTTTTTTTTTTTTTTTTTTTTTTTTTTTTTGGGGCGGGTTAAACCCCCCCCCCCGGGGGGTGGGGGTTTGGGGGGGGGGGGCCCACCGCCTGTGCCCCAGGCCCCCCCCCCGGG